>JAUMIR010000001.1:277808686-277996186 GCA_030847615.1 Gambelia wislizenii | reverse complement strand
CTATCGCCTGTTTGTAATTTGTCCCCCGCCCACCTAGTTATCCAAGACCAACTGAAGAGCCAGCAGGTACAAATCAAGCAACCAGCTAATGGATAAGCTGGTGTCTGCTATGAAATGCTTCTTGGAAAGGTGGACTGAGTGGACAGCAGTCACGGATTGACCAGGAAAGCCATGCCTAGTTCTTTGCATTCCTAGTTTTTCATCTTCTCGTAAACAGACCCAGATTCTCCACTCATTTTCTTTTTCCAAACAGTCAGCTGCAAAGACTTCTCTTTGCAGCTGATAATTCATACTTTGCACTCAAATGCCTCTCCCCTCCACTCCCACAAAGCAGAGAGGAGAGATCAGATGATGATAATAATAATAATAATAATAATAATATTTTTTTTTATTTTTAACCCACCCCTCTGCTCAGCAACCGGGGCAGCGTACAACAAGATTAAAACACAGCAGTTAAAACAATCATTCCCAATCCTAACCCTCCCACCCCTTAAAACTAAATTAAACTAATAGAGAATTAAAACAAAGATAAAATACAATACAATATACAATACATAAATAAATAATGGCAATAGTGGCAGGGGGGCGGGTAAGCAATCAGCTCCACTTGAGCCAGGAAGTTATTGCCTTCTGAGTAGGGCTAGCGTAAGAAGAAAGGTAGTGCAGCATCCATTACAATGAACCTATGCAACTCCAACTTTTTTTTCAATAAGCAAAAAAGAATGAACACCACAACCTACGAAGAGCAGCTTTCCTTGAAGAGATCCCCTTTGAATTACAATGCTTTCTATCTCTCTCACAGACACACAGATTTCCACCCCCCAGCACAATGGACTTTAGATTCCCCCATCTCTAATTTCCCTAAAATAGGATCAATATTGCAGAGAAGCATTTTGATTTCCCCCCCTCCTCTGCAATTTCTGACTGTAGATTTGTTTGTTTTTTGAGAGTTGCATAAGCCTTATACTTTAAAGTTTAATTTTTATGGTTTTCTTCAGCCCCCTTCCTTTTGATTTATTAATCAACCGCATGTTCAAGGTCTGCACAATGCCATAAAAATAACCCATAACATAGAAGTCCAGCATTGGGAGAGATTAGCTATCTGCTTTCTTTTGAGAGAGCACTGTTCCATTTATATTAACAATGTAGTCACGCTCATAACTAATCAGAAGTAAGCCCCAATAAATTCAGTGGGACTTTTAGGTAAATGTGTATAAGATTGTAGTATAAAGGAGATATTCTAAAAGGCTGTTGGAATGCATGCATTTCTTTATGACATACGTTTATCCAACTATAACTTAACTCATTTCATTCCACTCACTCCAGAACTAAAAATATTGTATATTATTTTTCTGTACCCACTCTTATTTTTATCTTAACAATGACCATGTGATGTAGGTTAAACTGAGAGTCTGTATTTCATCCAATATGACTATGAGTGTTATGAGAGAGCTGGGTCTGACCTGATCTGTAATCTGCACTGGACAGAGGCAGTGAATGTGAACTTAGTGCTCAGGCAGTGACTATAGATCTGATAGAAAGCTATAATTTTGAGAGGGGTCTGATAAAGTCCTTTTGATGTTACAATAATGTATTATATAATACTGTATTATATTTATTGTGAAGTTGAAGGCTTTCATGGCTGGCATCCATAGATTTTCCTTGGGTTTTTTCCAGGCTGTGAGGCCGTGTTCTGGAATAGTTTACTTCTGACGTTTCACCTGCATCTGTGGCTGGCATCTTCAGAGAATGGTTGGGTAGGAGTGTGTGTGGAGTTTATATACTGTGAACCCCTGTTGGGGAGTATATGTAAATTTGTGTATTTGAATGGTTAGTTTCTGGGTGTAGAAATGCAAGGAGGATTAGTGTCTGTTTGGCTAATGGTTGGTTGATGGACCATTATCTGCTGGAAATCACCCTGTCTCTGGGTGGAATTCCTTTGTAAGTGTTGAGTTTTGATTCTATTGTTTTTCAAAACTGGAAGCCAGAGACTAACCATTTCTACACCCAGAAACTAACCATTCAAATACACAAATTTACATATACTCCCCAACAGGGGTTCACAGTATATAAACTACATGCACACTCCTACCCAACCATTCTCTGAAGATGCCAGCCACAGATGCAGGCGAAATGTCAGAAGTAAACTCTTCCAGAACACGGCCTCACAGCCCGGAAAAAAACCAAGGAAAATCTATTATATGTATTGTTAATCATATCCCATGTGGACACACAGTGTTGTATTTATTGATCTGGGTTTGTTTGGTTTTGGGGATGGGGCAGCTTTCTAAACTCTGTACACACATTCCAGGTTTCTCTGTTTAAAGTAATAGTTTTGTGTGTTTGTCATCATTAATAACCATTGCCCTCTTGTTATTTGGCCACACTCTTTTGACCATACTCTGATGTTCTTCAGTCACATGGGCCCTATTTTCATCTGTGAAATGTTGGAGGGTATGGATGCTGTGAAATTGAGACTGCAATCCTGAAATGAGAGATACACATGTATCATGTAGCTACATCTCCATAGCTACATCACTTGATGCTAGCCCTTCAAATACTCACCTTTTAAGTGGTGCACTCACCCCCAACATGGCAATTTCCATGTTGTAGGAGAGCAGGCAGATGACTGGGGATGAATCCAGCTATTTTTCTGTAGCTAGATGCACTATGGCAGGCATCCACAGAGAACTCTTGGGGTCCTTGGGATGTCCCTGCATTTGCAAATACATGCAACTACAGGAGCGGGGAATACCTGGAGGGGGGGCTGTGTTGCTTCCAAGGTGGGTTTAGGGGGGATTTTGGTCATTGTTTTGTCAAAATATACCTCCAGCTTTTGGAACAACCCAAAAGTGACTTACAATGGCTTAAGTCCAACTTAGACCATAATAATTTGGAAATGATATTTAAGCAGTCAAAGTAGGTCCATATTTTTGAAGTATGAACTTTATGAGTATTCTCCCCAATGTTCCATGGATTCCTGTTTAATAAACAGCATTGGCTTCTATTGAGCATTGGACTTATTAGTCAGTAATGTTTAACATGGCAAAAAACTCCACATTTAGATTTTTCATGTTTTGACAATACTGGCTTTAGTTCAAATATCAAACATCAATGTGAAAAGCAAGGGTTTTCTTTCAAACAGGGTTTCCAGGTGAATTAAGGGACAGAGCTTCTACACCTTTCATGGCTGTGTAAAAGTTGGAATTTCAGCAGGTTTTGCTTGAAATTCCCTCTTCTACACAACTATTAAAGTCATAGAAGCTACATGCCTTATTTCACCTGCCAACCCTAATTTTTTAATGAATTCAGATTTCATAAACTTCAAGGTCACAAATTACCAAACTGTAATAACATGTTAATATTGGTATTTTTGTACTATTTTTATTTTCTAAATATCTAAAGCCCATGCTTTTTAATAAAATAAAAGATAATATTAATTGGGTCCAAAATACAGTAGAAAATTTTGGATAAAAAAAGGGAAGGTTTGGTATTTAGAGAAACTCTTGAAAGTGCCTCCCATACTATGTGCTACACATTTGTGCTGAGGGACAAAATGGAGGCAATAGATTTTCAAGGCAAAAATGGCACTTAACTGTCTATTTCTCATTGAAAAATCAATGGATGATAGGCACTTAAGTGCCATTATTTTCTTTGAAGATCTACCCTGGAGTGCACACATTGCTTGATCCTTTTAAAACTAGACTGGCCAAACCATTTGGAAGTGTACTATGGGGAGCAGTCCTGGGACAGAATAAATCTTTTTGTCTCCATTTGTGGATTTCTTGAGACAGAAACCCCATCATGACCTTTCTTCTCAATCTTTTCTTTACACAATCAGGAGCTCTTTACACATGAGAGGAAGCATTTGAGACCATCTCACACCTAAGTTAATTCTGTTAAAATAAATTAGAAAACAGGAAGTGTGAGGGAGGCCCCTGCGTATTCTGCTGATGCCACAACTTGAAAAGGAATAGGTGCTTGAGCATGCTTGACTCAGTGGCCCCTCTGTTCTGAATGAGCCCACCAAAGCCTCCACAATATCACAAGTGCTCATTTATAGACCATCCCAGATGGCCTCAGTGATAGCAGGCCTTGTGGGAGGAGCAGAAAAGGAAGCCTTTCAGGATTGGAGTGGAAACCAGTAGAAGCAGCTGGGAGCCACCTGTCATCTCTGAGAGGCCACAGCCATCATGGGTCTCTTTCAAATAAGTTGGGTGTTTCTTTAAAGTAGGAGTTGGGAAAGGAGGATCTATGGGCCACAAGCAGATCTTTTGTGAAGCGCCCCAAGTACCTCTGAGCTATCCCAACCCCGCAAACACTGAATTGTTTTTTTTTTTTAATGGGCAAATTTATCCTCAAACACTCAAAAGAGTGGAGGGGCGGCAGAGGGGAGAACAATTGGGGGGGCAGAAAAAGCAGAGGGGTGTGGCAGGGGGGACAGAACAAGTGGAGGGGGGAAGAAAGAGCAGAGGGACGGCAGGAGACAGAACAAGTGGCGGGGGCAGCAGGGGGCAGAACAAACAGAGGGGGGCAGAACAAGTGGAGGGGGCAGAAAGAGCAGAGGGGGGATGGCAGGGGGGCAGAACAAGCAGAGGGGGGGTGGCAGGGGCAGAACGAGCAGCAGGAGGGCAAGTTAAACCCACCAGCCTACCTCAAAGGGTTCTCATGAGGTCTCCTGGGCATTTGGGGGAGAGTTTTTTTAATGGCGTATGGTACTCTGGGTCCAGCTAGTTGTAGTGTATAACAGCAACAGGTTACTTTTCAAACACAAACAAGCAATGGCAAGATATTACTTGAAAAAACATTCCAAATTCTGCCTCTAATGCCAAACAACTCACTTTGCTTGGCCTTGTTTGGGATACAGCTTTTAAAAAATAGCTTTTCCAGACCACCGTATATTCCGGCGTATAAGATGACTGGGCATATAAGACGACCCCCCACTTTTGAAGTAAAAATCTAGAGTTTGGCATATATTCGCCGTACAAGAGCACATCCCAATTTGGCTGACTGGCTGGCTGGCTGGCTGGCTGGGGGAGCCTTGCCAGCTGATCCTCTTTGTTTCCCAACTCATAAGGTTCTCCTCGTGAGTTGGGAAAGCGAACAGGATCAGCTGGCAGGGCTCTCCCAGCCAGCCAGCCGCTACATTTGCCCCTCTCTTCCACCTTCCAGTCAAACTTGACTCGAAGGTAAACGAAAGGGGTGAAAATACCCGGCTTGCCTCGGCCAACCCCCCCCCCTCCATCTTCATTCTCTTTGGAAGGGAATGAAGACGGGGGGAAGCGGGGGCAGTGGCTGCAAACCGCAAGATTCGCCCCTTTCTTCCACCTTCCAGGAAGGTGGAAGAAAGGGGCAAACATACCCGGGTTGCTTCGGCCGCTGTAAGGGTGGCTCGAGGGGGGGCTTTCCACCCACCCACCCCCTCCCCGAGACCATGATGGGGAGACCGATCGCAGCTTCAGGGAGGGTGGAAGGGTGGTTAGAGGGGGGGACTTTCCACCCACCCACCCCCTCCCCGAGGCCGCGATGGGGAGCCCAATTTCGGCTTCGGGGAGGGTGGAAGGGTGGCTAGAGGAGGGAATTTCAAGCCACTCACCCTCTCCCCGAGGCCGCAACCAGGAGCCTGATTGCGGCTTCAGGGAGGATGGAAGGGTGGCTCTGAGATATGAAGACGGAGGGAATGGGTGGCCTCCACTGCAAACCACGGAATTCCCCCCTTTCTTCCACCTTCCAGGAAGGTGGAAGAAAGGGGCGCACGTACCCGGTTTGCCTCGGCTGCCACTCAATTTCCTGTGTGTTTGTTCCCTTTGGTGAAGGAAAACACAGGAAATTGAGCAGCGGCCGCCAGCAAACTGCAACGTTCGCCCCCCTCCTCTGTCTTTGGTTCCTCCCCCAAAGGGGGAGAAGGCAGAGGAGGGGGTGTATGAACCGGTAAACACTTTGCCTCACCCCCTCCCTGCCCGATCTCCTGCCTCTTTGCTCCGTTTGTGAAGGGAGCGAAGAGGCAGGAGATCGGACTGTGGGTGAAGCAAAGTGTATCTGGCGTGATGAGCCCCACTTTTGGAGGCTATTTTTCAGGGCTCAAAGGTCATGTAACTTTCCTCTTTCTGTCCATAGTGTCCTTCCAACACTAGATTCCCTTCCCCATTCAAAACCTATTGTATTGATTTTACCCATACATCACCCTGGGATCTATTGATATTGGGCAGTCTAGAAATAGTTTAATAAATAAATAAGCAATCTGTTGTTTTTATGTAGAATTGCTTTAAACTATTTACTGTATATTGTTTGAATTTTATGCTGCCCTGAGTTCTCATGATAGAGGGTGAGATAGAACAATGTTAGTATAAATACATTTTATTTATTTATTTATTTATTTATTCAATGTATTCCCTGCCTTTCTCCAAGTAGATAGCTCTCCCATCAAGGCAGCTTACAAAATTTAAAAATAGAAGCTAGCTAAAAAAAAAAAAAAAAAAATACATACAAGATTTAAAAAAAACAATTAAACAACAATACTGTTCAAAACAGATACTTAAAAACAGTTTAAAATACATTTAAAACATAAATGAATAAATATATTAGCTAGTTGTCTCTAAGATTCCCAGTGATGGCTTTCATGGATGGAGGTTCCAACTTCCTTGACTCTAACTTTCACTGAGTTCTGCCATTCCCAAGGCGGTACTTCTCTCATACATTTCATTATTCATTGTACCCCTTGAATAGTTAAATTCAATTCCTTGAATAGTTAAATTTTGTCTTCAAGAAGGGAGGGAAAGCACCCAGGTAGTAGCATTTTCATAAAGGTCCATGCATACCTTCCAAATAGTAGTGCCAAATGGCTGCAATTGGTAGTCCCAAAATCATATTCTTGATGGATATATACCTCTAGAAAGTGTCACTATGTCACCCAACAGCATTTCTTGGGAAATTATCAAATGGACCCTTAGGGTCCATTTCTGTCCAAACAACATAGGGCATGTACCCCAATCTGCCCCCAGGCAGTCCTCATCATCCCCAGGGCAGATATGGGGCTGGAATAGGGATAAGCTGGGAAAGGGCCTGATAAAGCATTACAATATAATATAATATAATATAATATAATATCCAATTTATTCCTGGCAGCCAAAACCCAGATCAGGCACAGCATGTCCACGGGAGCCTGTCTGGCAGGCCACCCCTTGCTGCCGCCACCAGCTCTCTGTCTCTCCCAGAAGCCAGGCAGGGGCTCCTCAGCATGTGACCAAGGTCCCCTTCCTGGCTTTCACATCAGCAGGGGAAATGGTGGTAGCGGCTGCAGCAACGGGCCAGCATTCTGTTTGGATGCTGGCCCTTTTTCTCCAGGTAACAAGGGGCAGAATGAGCCAGAGCCAGGATATGCCAGCGAAGAGCAGGTGTATCCTGGCTAGTTTAGATAAGCCCTTAGTAAAGCAACATTACCTAAGCTTGATATATTAATGAAGTATGAACATATGTTTGTCTTCTCTCAAGTCCAACGGCAAAATATAACTAATGAGTGTGAACTAATGCCAATCCATTTGTTCAGACACCATCATTAACCTCCAGTTTTTCCCTCTTGACCTTTAAAAGGACTCATAATATTTCACTTTATTTGTATTGTGAGAAATAGAGAGAAAAATTGTTATTATTTTGATAGAGAGATAATTTCTCTCAACACCTGCTTCTTATAAATACAGTGAGTTGATTTTGCTGTTGAAAATATATCTATACTCACTGAGGTTGGGTAGGGGGGAGGCCTAGAACCAGGGGCTGGCACCATTGGGCAGATATACAAGATGGCCTTCGCCCTCCGATGGCCCTTCCACTTGATCCAGTTTCAGCTGGCTAGCCTAGGTCAGCCCATTTGGAGAGGGCTCCTGTTTTTCCTTTGCCCAGCTGCTGGAGCTGATTTTACTTTTCAAAATGGACTCCTATCCAACTTGTGACCATCAGCCAATAATACTCCTCACTGCCTATCGAGGGAAGGTTAAGACTTGTCAAGATCTTGTGCTTTCACCTATGACTCAGGCACTCTCCAAACATTGTGTAAAATGGTTAAATGTGAATCTGGCAACCTTGGACTTTTTGCTGAAATCTGAACAACTTTTAATATTGGAAGACACATTCTAACAATCAAGTGCTGCTGAAGAGGCAATTGACTGCAATTCATAGATAATTTCTGCACTCCAACCTTTTTTATTTCGTGAAGTATCACAGAACAAGAAATTGCCCACACCTAGAAAGTTTAATTCATGGTTTGATGATGAATATAGACAAACAAAAAGGGCAGCATAAAATCCTCAAGAACCTCAAGAAAAGGGCAGCATAAAATCCTCAAGAAATATATATATGTATGTATACTGTATATATATATATATATATATGTATACTGTATATATATATATATGTATACTGTATATATATATATATATATAGAGAGAGAGAGAGAGAGAGAGAGAGAGAGAATTGCGGAAATGTTGTATAGTGGGCCCTTAGTATCCACTGGGGCTTGGTTCCAGGTCCCTCCGTGGATACCAAAATCCATGGATGCTCAAATCCCGTTATATAGAATGGTGAAGTAAAATGGTGACCCATATACAAAATGGTAAAATCAAGGTTTGCTTTTTGGAATTTAAAAAAATATTTTCAAACCATGGGTGGTTGAATCCATGGATACAGAATCCATGGATATGAAAGGCCAACTGTAAAAAGTTGATTCAAAGTGGGGGAAATGCCTGCTTTTCAACACAATTGTCTGAGCTGGAACAGGCTTTGGTAACTAATGATAGATCCAAATTCTGACCTATTGTTTCTTCTATATAATAGGGGATCCTTCCATGGACAATGCAATCACTACACATGAATGGGAGAAGCATTTCTGCTCTGTCTTTTATAATGAAGCAGTGGGATCTTTATCAATATCAAAAAAAGACTTGACCTTACCAGATTGGCATACTAGTTTCTGGTGATGAGATTGTGTCACTATTTAAAAAAAAAATCTTAAAAGGGGGAAAGCACCTGATATGAATGGAATCCCACCTGAATTTTTTAATAAAGCAAACTGATTGGTGGATATCAGCCACCTAATTTACGCTTATTGACAGAACTGGGAATTTTCCCAATGATTGGTCAATGGCAATAGTGGTCCCTATACACCAGAAAGGCTTTAAATCTGACCCTAAGAACTACCAACTAATTAGCCTTTTGGATGTAATTAGTAAGCTATACGCAAAACATCTTTTGGACAAACTTGAAACCAGGGTGTCCTCAGAAAATCTTTTGGCTGAGAAGCAGGCTGGCTTCTGTCATGGCAAACCAACAGTTGACTATTATTTTATTTTAAATCATTTATTAAAAAATTATACCCTCCTACCTCCGCACTCTCTTTTTGCAACCTTTGTAGACTTCAGGGGAGCTTTTGATTCTGTACCACAGATACATTTGTGGCATACCGGTAAGTTGACCCTTTTGAATACTGGCCACAGGTTATTGAAGAGAATTCAGGGGCTGTAAAATAATTCCAGTGTATGTATTAGAATAACAGCTGAGAAAAGTCTCTCAGAAGCCATTCCTGTTAATAACGGTGTTCGTCAAGGGTGTCTGTTAGCCCCTCTTTTATTTAATTTATACATTAATGACATTATTTCTTCACTCTCAGGTGCAAAGTTTTTTCCGCTTTTTCTGAAAGATAAAGCTATTTCTATCTTGGTATGTGCTGGGGATGCCATCCTTCCATCTTATATACAGGTGGGCTTGTGGAAGCTTCTGAGAGCTCTGGGAGAATATTGTAAAAAATAATTTCTAGATGTTAACCATTCAAAAACCATAATCATGGTGTTTGGAAAGAGAAGGCAGAAATATCAATGGCAGCTTAATAACCACCAACTGGAGAAAGTTAGCCACTATAAATACCTGGGGGTAACATTTAAGGACTCTGGATGCTGGTCTACTCACTTGAAAGCCACTGTAGCATCAGCCACAGCCAGTATAGAAGCTAATGCTGTTTCTTGGTAGGTAGCAAGTTCTGGTGGTAGGTTTGTAGTGTCCCTCCTTGAGTTCTATAAGAATAAGCTATTGCCCTGGTTGCTGTACGGAGCTGCAGTATGGGTCCACTCAAATATGGCAGTGTTCGACTCAGTACAACAGAAATTTCTAACAAGAGCTCTGGGAGTTTCCAAATCTTCTCCCAAGGCAGCTGTACGTTTGGAGCCTGCATGCTGCTCAGTTAAAACCTTGGGCCAGAAAGCAGCCATTCAATATCGCTCAAGGTAATTTTTCAGTTGGTTTCCCCTTTAGTTTTAATGCCATATGAAGGAATGAGCCCAGAATCATGAGCTACAAAAATTTGTCACCTTATATCTAATTTGGGGTTCTCAATAAGCTCTTTGGTTGCCAAAGTTTATGATAGTGCCCAACTGGAAGTTGTAAGGGGTTTAGCTGATATTGATCTCCAGGAAAATGCTGCACTAATGTTTCATTGCCACTTTGTTGTAATATATACTATTTATCCTGGAAAATTGCCCCCTTATTTAGCTTCCAGATGCCCATATGACCTTAAGACCCTTTTAACTAAGTGCAGACTGAATACTTTGCATATAATGGAAGTCAAAGGGGATATGATGGCATACCCCATACAGATACAGGGCCCATGTAGCTGTAGAAAGATGGAAGATTTATGTCATTTTTTTCCTGGAATGCTCTTTGTATTTAGATTTAAGAACTCTTATTGTTCATATTAGAGATACTATCCCCTCAAAAAAAAAAAAAACCCCTGACATTGTTATTAGCAGGAAATGACTACAGTAGCACCCACATATCCACTAATTTGCCATCTGCTGATTCAATTATCCACAGATGGCAATGGCGGGGGGGGGGTACAGAGAGGGAGGGGAGGAGGAAAGATCTCACCTCCCTTCTCCCTTTGCCCCTGGGATTACTCCCCAGGATCATTCCTGTGGTGGGAATGGTGATGGGGGCAAAAGGAGAGGAGTAGATCTCACCTCCCTTTACCCCCAGGATCACCCCTCAGGATTGCTCCCAAGGCAGGAATGGTGATGGGGGGTGAAAGGAGGGGAGAAGGAGATCTCACCTCCCTTCTCCCTTGGGATCACCACCCCCTGGATCGCTCCCATGGTGGGCATGGTGATGGGCTCATTTGCTATTATCCGCCGGGGGTGGGGGCTGGAACCAATCTCCTGCAAATATGGGGGTCCTACTGTATTATGTGTCCTATTGAACAGCCAACTACGTCAGGTTAGGCCTGATAAAGAGAAGTCTAACTTGTCTGGTGACAAGATATGATCTCAGGCCTATTTTGTATGTTTTTATTACCAGTTCAACTATTTTATCTTTAAGCTTGATTATAAGATTGTTTTGTTTTTATGGTTGCATGCAAAAAGCCTGGTTGGTTAATGCAGAATAAACCTGAAACAACTTTTTAATGATTTATCTTTTTCACTGGTTTTAATTTTACTCAGAGTTTAATTGCATTTGTATGTTTTGTATGAGATAAATTTTAGCTATGTTTGTTGAACTATTGTGAGCTATCTGGAATACCTGAAGGTGGGATGATGATGATAGGCAGTTGCCAACTGTCTCTCTTGCTGGATAGTCTAGCTGATTGGTTCTTAACCTGTGGTCCACTGACCCCCAGGGGGCTGCAATGTCCTCACAGGGGGTCCACGAAGGCTTAAAGGTGGCTCAGCCCATATGATAGGAACCAAGGCAAAGGCTGGCTTGGCCTGCGCATTGCTGTTCAATCCACTTCAGCCACAAATTTGCAGGAAGAAGCAGGATAAAAGTCTTTCCTCCCCTCCAGTGCCTCTGAGGGAAGGGTTAATGGATGGTATAATTGTATTATTGTTGTTGTTGTTATGGTTTTAAATTAAGTCTTGGGGGCCCGCAGCAACAAAAGGGGGTCCCTGGTTATGAAAAGGTTAAGAACCACTGGTCTAGCTCTTTTCTTTTCTGCTGTGGTTGCTTACATTGACGTATTGTGTTAATGTAAGGGGTACCTACCCCAGCCATGGAGGACAGCTTGATGGAGGTTTCATGCTTGTTACCCTGTTGTTCTGTGGCTTGAAAGATTATGATTTTTGTAATTGGCTGGGGTCTCACTCAAAGCTCAGTCTCCTCTAGCCTCTCCTTCCCAGATTCTTATTGGGAAACACCATAATCTAGAAACAGATCTCAGTCAGACACAGATATGCAGTGCTGGCCCAAGACATTTCACTGCATAAAGCAAAATCCAAATGGTATACATCCACCCACCTGGGCCAAGACTTTAAAAATTTTCAATGTGCCATTTATACATACCTCCTGACTTTGTCTATATCTCCCTTCACTTGGTGCACATGAAACACCATACTGTGTGGCATGGATGGCCCCAGAAAGCATGAAGCAAATATGGTGAATTAACACCATGCTAGAGAGAACCAAGAAATGTAAGCTTTGTGGGTTTTTTTCCCAAGTACTTGACCTTAGGGAAACTCTTCCATGCTGAGGAACCTCTGTGCATATGTGGTGCAGCTGGAGATTGTAGAGAAACTAATGAAATTAGTGTGCATCCTAGAATATGCCTAATGCTTAGGGTGTCCTACTGTACAGAGGAAAGGCTTCTATTTGCCAGGATTTCAGAGGACAACCCTCTGTTTGCATATGCCATCTCTTTGAAAGGCTATTGAGTCCAAATTCAGTTTTAAGATACATGAGATTTTCACACGAGGAATATATTCCCCGGGGAAATCGAGACAGAAATATTTCTGTCCCGGAAGCAGCGCCGCGGTTCGCACGCCCACTTCCCTCTCCCAATATTCCGTCATCCTCGCGCTGTCTTTTTTCTTCTCTCTTCCATCATATTTTACTAACGGGAGTTTGTCATTAATAAAATATGACGGAAGAGAGAAGAAAAAAGACAGCGTGAGGATGACGGAATATCGGGAGAGGGAAGTGGGCGTGCAAACCGTGGCATTGCTTCCGGGACAGAAATATTTCTGTCCCGATTTTCCCGGGGAATATATTCCCCGTGTGAAAATCTCCACAGAGTGGGATTGAAATTACTCATCAGTCCTTCATACCTGGGCAATAGAGTGAGCAAGCATACAGATTACCTGGCCACCCTCTCTTCTTCACCATGTGTGGAGGGGCATGTGTTGTATTTCTAGTTATGTAACAATAATTATTTTCAGACTGGCATCTCTAAACATATATTGGCATAGGCAAATTTTATGCAAATCTTTCTCCTCTGATCTGTGATGTATTCCCTCTTTTTTTGGCAATGGACAGGTGGCCATCCTACCAATACTTCCTCATGAACAGTGAAGACTAAATATGGTGGAGCAGATGATCTGCCACTACTCATCTTTCCTCTTGAAGAATCTCATGGAACATTACTTAGAAAGCCCCTAGATTAAGCCACAGCTTTTTTATTAAGGTTGGGGTGAACTGAACCGCTCCCTTTTATTTATTTTTTTAACATTCATCCTACATATGTTTGGAAAGTTTAGTAAAGCAATTTTCCAGGCCTTCCCAAAACAACGACAATGTCAACAGCAACAAAAATTCAATCTAATTTGACAAAAAAGAAAAACTGACTTCAGCAGAGTTCACTTGCAGATGTTATTTGCACCATTTATTTATCAAAAATAACTAGAAAATGTTTTTAAAGCATCATTCCAAACTGCACAAATAGAAATGTGACATGCTTGGCAAGGTTGTCTATTTTACTTATACTGTTCCACTGTTTCATATTCTGAGCAAACTGAAAGGCTATTTTCCCTCAAGGGTTCAGGAGGGCATATGGTTTCATTTCTTCAGAAAATTGTTTCTTGGGATTTCAATCTTTTTAGCTAGATATGACAAAACATAATATCAAGAACACTTATGCTTCTTATCAGTTCTGTTTTCAAACATAAATCATCGATCAGTATATATTTAAGTCAGGTGGCCAAGGCATCTCAATGAAAACAGATAAATGTGTCCAAATATTTTAGCAAACCAGAAACAACCCCCCCTCCCATCCCCTAGCATTAAAAGCCTGAACAAGACTAATGTATAAATTTTGAGCAGAGCGGAGCTGAGAATATTTCCCTAGCACTGAGGTATCTTTATGCAAATAGCGTTGAGTTTTATACATTTCTAAGGGTTGGTTTATGTGTTGATTTAGTGCACAGATCCCATGGACATACACACCAGGGCACAGGAGAGAGGGCAAAACCAAGTGCAACATTAATTGTTTGAAACTATACAAACACAACACACATCGCATATAGAGCATCCATGCTACGTTTTGCTGTATGAACATGCTTAACTGCAGCAGACACATTGCACAGGCAAGGTTGACGCCTACACAAACCCCAAAATCATGCCACACATTCTGTGCACGTTTGTGGACTAGCAGCAATCAGTAGAGGGATCGACACAATCCCCATGAGGCATACGAGTAGCATCAGGCATGCTGAAGCAGAGGGCAATTCTTCTCCAGTAGCAAATTCAGGATACATCAGGAGAGCTGATAGAGGAACAATTAGCAGGGATTTTTGCCCATGACTTATTAACAAGAGGAGGACACCGTCTCCCCATAAAATTTCTTACAGGGCAATGACAGCCATTATTTTGAATCAACTAGATCTAGACTTAGAATATCTGATCTTCTGAGTCTTACATATATCCCTCTCTTTTATACAGGTGAAAGCTATGTGATCAGCCATGACAGACAAGGCTACCTTCTAATTTAGGGGTGGCAAAGTAAAATCCATGAGCCATGTGTGACACCTGCTCCCTCCCAAAGCCTCTACCCACTCCCCCATTAATTGGAAGTAGAGATCACTTGAAAATCACCCCAACAGCTAGAAAAAAAACACACCAGAATGCAGCAGTTTGGATTTATTTGCTCCCCATGACTCCCCAATTGAAAAAAAAAGCCACAGTTTGGCTGAAAATAAAGCTAAATCAAAGCAGGAAATAACAAAAGTAAAGCCAAACCAAAAATGAGTGTGGCATGCCACAGGGCCGGTTTAACCAGTCTGCCAAATCAGCATTGGCAGGGGGCCCCAAGGTCAAGGGGGGCCCCTGCTGACCTCCTTATCTGACAAAGGTTTTCTAGGAAGACTCTATGGTAGTTGTGCTGTTTTGTGTCCCATGGATAATGAATCCATGGATACGGGGGTCCTACTGTAATCTGAGCATCCTGTATTGTGAATAGGTTAGATTACATCGACCTGAGATAAACATATGGGGCCCCCAAAATAAAGCATTGCAGGGGGCCCCAAAATTCCTTAAACCGGCCCTGGCATGCCAGAAAATTGTCCCCTGTCTCTGGTGCAGTTGTCCACCCCTGTTCGAATGATTCAGTTCATTAACCATTGGCTGAGTGGCAACCCCAGCCAACTGTTCAGGGAGGGTCTGTAAAACAGAAAAGGACATGATTTGCATGCAAAAGATCCCAGGTTCAATTCAAGGCATCTCCAGTTAGAAAGAAAGAATTAGGTAAGTGGTAATGGGAAAGATCAAGGCAGCTGCTACCAGATAAGGTGGGGAAATAAGCTGACCTTGGGTTTTATTGTTGTTTTTAAGGAACTCCTATGTTCCAGGCTTGGGAACATGTAAAATTGTATCTAAGTCCAGGCCTTGGTGGGTATGTGTGGTGGGTATGTATGGCTAGAAGTGCAGTCAGAGAGTATTGCTCTGGCAGAGTTTGGAAAAGTTACTTCCTCAGACTACAGCTCCCACAATTGTTCAACTGCAGTTCCCCTCAAAACTGCCTTCCAGTGACCGGGTTAAGTGCCTACAGCTCAACAACCATATCAATGGATTCAGTATCCATAGTTTCACTTATTCACATCTGAAAAAAATATGTTCTCTCTAGGCATTTCTAGGTACTCCAATGCAATTCTATGGTCAACTTTTGGTGTTTGTCTCATTGAAAATAATAAGGTTCCCTGTTATCCATGGTTTCAGGTATCCCCAGGGGGTCTTGGAATGTATCCCCCGTGGAGTTCTATGTGACTCTTCCTCTTCATACTGTATGCAAGATGCACTCACATAAGGTGGACCATGGTTGGCACATCTTTGGCATTCCAGGTGTTGTTGGATTTCAAGTCCCATCAACCCTAAACTGGCCAGGATAACCAAGAGATGAGGGGAGCTGTGGTCCAAGCACATCTGAAAACCAACCCTGTTGCAGATAGTATACACATGCACAAAATATTCTTTAATATATGTGTGCAAGTAGCCAAGAAAATCCCATCAAATTTGGCCTGGACATAAATCTCCCCCACCAAAAATCCCCCAATATATATAATTCAAAATGCCTCGTTAGCATCTATTATCCTTGCCTATCTATTATCAACTGTTTTGTTCTGACCACTTTTTCTCTTCAGAAAACGCCAAACTCCCTAACCCGAATTCTCTTCCCTACTGCCAGGTATAAGAAATACCTTTACTCCTGCATAGTTAAAGGCAGGGTAAAAAGTGTTGCTCTTAAATATGCCTTTATTTATACAGCAGCTGCAATTTAAATTGGAACAGCAAATCTCACCTCTCTTTCCCTTCTGTACATGTCCTTGGGTCAGAATGCCTGCAGAGTAGAATTTCATAGGAGAACTTTAGCACAGCAAAATGTCAAAACTACATAGGAAAAAGAACTCCCCTCCTTTTATACTAGAGGTGGGGGATGGTACTGCTTTCCAGATGATCATAGAATCATAGAATTGTAGAGTTGGAAGAGACCACTAGGGCCATCCACTTCAACCCCCTGCCATGCAGGAAATCACAATCAAAGCATCCCCGACAGATGGCCATCCAGCCTCTGTTTAAAGACCTCCATGGGTCTGCCATCTGATGGCAGTTCCCCCTTTTCCCAGCAATTCACAAGGAGTTCATGGAATTTATTGTGGAGTGCATGACCTCCGTGTTTCCAAACTTCAGGTGGGATTCCATCAATCCCAGCTGCCTTGCCATTTTTCATCTGCTGTATGGCCAAAGTGGATGTTGGAGTGCAACTCCCGGCATCCCTCACCATTGCTTATGATGACTGGGGCTGCTGGGACATGCAGCCCAACAACATCTAAAGGGCCACATGATTTCCAGCCCTGTTTTACTATATGGTTCCCAGGAGATAAATATGTTTCAGGTAAATACATAAATCAGAGAGGGTCTGCCTGAATTGGTGGTCATTTTTGCATTTCATTATTTACAAATGCCCAAAGATGCGCTCTCTCTCACTCTCTCTCGCTCTCTCTCTCTCTCCCTTTTTGGAAATAATTGCTTGCAAGATGAGAGCTAACACACAATCTCAACTTGTAGTAAAGGTAATTGCAGCACTTACTGCTCCTGTCATCTTGATGTATTACTACATATCAAAGGTCACCATTTTGTAGTCATACATTATCAAATTCGAAAGAGCAATATTTGATTCTGATCAGCCTTTAAACTGCCCACAACATACATGAAACAGATAGAGGACTCTCTACCTTCAAGCAGTGCTGGGGTGGGGGGTGGCGGTCGGACAGGATAAACCGATGTTTCGGAAGCTGCCGGGTCAACGAGCCACTTCGAAAGAGGTTAGATGTCAGTACTATGAATCTAATGCAATGCATTGCAGTGATCACAGGCTAAAGTGGCTATACTAATGAAAATAAAACCACCTGAAAAATGACACAGGGCAGTGCCTAGTGGACAATAATGGAGAAATAAGGACATAAATCACCATTTAGAGACAATCAGCCTATAATAGTTCACCTGAAATGTGCTGAAATTCTGCTGATAAGCTATCCCAGGACAAAAAAAATCTACCATTTTCTGATTTTTGTACTCTTTTGCAAAGATGAAATTTTCAACATAAAATGAAATAATCGAAGAAGGATCCAACATCCCCTCATTCCACAGCCACCCTCCCTGTTTACAGTTTTGCTGCCTTATTCCATCTTGACCCTGGAGGATAGCTCACTGCTCATGCTGTGATTCAACAGGCTTGCTCTGTAGATAAGCTGGGCTTATCAGGATCTACAGAAGACAGAAGGACTTCAGTTTTCCATCCTATGCTGTCAACACAGAAATTGTAGTGCTCGGCATAGCATTTATTTTTATTTACACAATAAAGGCATGTTTATTTAGTTTGCTGTTTTATCCTGAGGTGTTAGGATTTCAAGAAAATATGCATGCATTTGGTTGATCGCATCCAATGTTGTACATATCAAGTTCTGTTTTCTGCACTGGCTGCCTTTCAAATGAAATGGAGTTATGTGCAATATGTTTATCTGCAGCGGAGTGGACATTTCTCTTGTACGGTAAGTTTCTTTTTCCTTCTCTGTTTTGTGATGGCCCATGGTTTTAAGCAAGCAGAGATCACTTGAGTTCCAAACACATCTATGCTTTCATCCCCATGTTCCTCCACAATCCCAACATGGCATACAATTCCAGATTAATAACACAGTAATTTATTTATTTATTTACTGGCCTTCTGTAAATCATAACCAAGGCAGTGCACAAGACAAAAAGGATAAAATATTTATTTTTTTGAATAATTAAAAACTTTAAAAACAGAAAAACAAAAAACCCAACTAAACATTCAAAAGGCAAAATTTTAAAGATAATACATATTAAGTCTCCCTTATCTGGAACTGCAAAATCCGAAATATTCCAAAAACCAAAAATGTCCACATGGGTGGTTGAGAGAATGACACCTTTGCTTTCTGATGGTTAAGTGTACACAAACTTTGTTTCATGCACAAAATTATTAAAAAGTATTATGTATAAAATTACTTCCAGGCTATGTATATAAGGTGTATATGAAACATAAATGAATTTCATGTTTAGATTTGGGTCCCATCTCCAAGATATCTCATTATGCATATGGAAGTATTCCAAAATCTGAAATATAAATAAATAAATAAATAAATAAATAATAAAATTCAAAATAACCTTTGCTCACAAGCATTTTGGATAAGGGAGACTCAACCTGTATTGTAATGGCTTCTTAAGAGCAGCAAAAATGGAAACTGTTCTGAAGGGACCACATTCCACAGTTTGGGAGCAACACACGAAAAGGTGCCCCTCAAACAGACCTTCTGTAGAAGATTATATCCTCAAAAGACCTTAATAATTCCACAAGTTCATATGCCTGGCAGGGGATTGGACTGGATGGCCCTTGAGGTCTCTTCAACTCTATGATTCTATGATTCTAAGAAAGGCAGTCCCACAGATTGCCAGACCCTAGGGTTTACAGATTAAACATGATGCCTTAGCTCAGAAATTTAACTGGTAATTAGTGCATCTTTTATTATCAGAGTACAGTTGTCCTTCCGTATCCACGGATTTGGTATCCACGGATTTAAGTATTCATGGCTTGAAAACATTCTTTAAAAAATAATAATCCAAAAAGCAAATCTTGATTTTGCCATCTTATATAAGGGACGCCATTTTGCTATGCCATTGCATATAATGGGACTTGAGTATTCATGGATTTTAGTATCCATGGGGGGTACTGGAACCAAACCCCAGCGAATATGAAGGGACAACTGTAATTTGATCCTGATACTAGTTCACAACCTAGAAACTGTATTTTGCACCAATTGAAATTTCATGATACTCTTCAAGGGTTGCCCACATGGAATACATTGCAGCAGTCAAGGCATGCTATGGCTAATGAGAATTAACAGCTGTTGTCAATTCAGATTGACTCACATAAAGTCATTGCTGTTATACTTGTCAAATGCTCTCCTTGCTTCTGCCACCGCCGCCACCACCATGTGGAAATCTAAGAGCAGAATAGGTGCAAGCAGCACTTTCATATTATGAGCCTGATCTGGCAGGGGGCTATACAACCCCTTCCAGGATGGGTTTATAATCTAATTTTAAACAAGAAGAGCAACAACATGAAGCAGAACTGAAAACCAGAGCCAAGTGAAGATAACCCACAGTACCAAGAGAAACGCAAGCTAATCCACACCAAAAATTCGGCAATAAAGAAAACCTTAACATTCAAAATTCAGCTAGGGTTGGGATGCTTTATCAGCTGGACCTCCCAGGGCAGGAGGTTCTATAATCTGGGTTTTGAGACAACTGAAGTCCCAGCTGATGGGGAGGAAGGTCAAATATCAAAAGGAGCATGCAGCACCTGGCTGGGCAGGCAGTTTCCAGTGGTGATGGTGATGCCTTGAATATCTATGTCCCAAATCTGTAATGGATTCTTTTTATGCTAAACTGGCAACATGTGAGAATCTTCAGCATCACTCTTTACCATACCTCCAAGAAAATGTGAGAAACTCTGCAGCATGTGAGAAAAATCGAGATTGCAGCAATTCTCCATACCAGAACTGTGCTGACTCCCAGTCAGGACCATTCATCAACATGGTTCCAGTTTAGGAACAAAGCTTTTATCACAGTGACATCTACAACACCAGTGTAAGGGAAGGTGTACTTTGGTCAGAAATAGTGTGGTATAGTGGTTAGAGTGTTGATGTGATAGTTTGGAAGAAGCAGCTTCTAGTCCCCACTGAGCTATGAAACTGACTCATAAATGTGGGCCAGACACTCCCTCTTGCTCAAACTGACCTACCTCACAGGGTTGTTGTGAGGATAATGTTGAAGAACTGTTTACAATACACTGGAAGAAAGGTGGGATATAAATGTAACTATAGTCAACAAGGTGTCTTGGGACTAAACTCTAGCTGCAGGATCATTCAAGGAGGCACAGAAACCATACTGAACTGAGAGCCTTTCCAGATTTTAAAAAAAAGTATCTGAAAGTCCCAGGTTTTGTTCCTGCACAAACTGGTTTTATTTTGGAGATCAACATGATGTTTTCCCCATCCTGAAGTATCCCCAGGGAACTCCTGGCATTACCAAGGACTTTTCATTCCCACTCCTCATGTAAGTTTTAAATTAACTCAGTATTTCCCAAAATGAAATGTACCTCTCCATGGCTGGCTGGCTGTGTTATCCCAGAACTAGCTAAGATGGCTGCCGCAAAGAAACATAGTGACTTTTCCCAGGGCAGCAGATTCAACAGAGATCAAGCAAGTTAAAGAGGGATGCCAGCAATAAAAGAAAATGATCGTAATGCTTAACTAGTGTAATATTGTATTCCTAAAACACTTTGACACTTTTGACCGTAACTCCTGAATAGTAATTTAAAAGAGCTCAGTGAAAATGGGTGAACGTCCATTTTGTTGCCTCAGTCTAGATATGAAATGTGTTCAGTAGAAGGGAGAGGAGGAAGAATACAAGGGAGGAAGGAGTTCAGGGAAACCTGGGCTATTTCAAGAAAGAGTTTGGACACAGAACCATAAATATGCAGGTAAAATCAAAGCAATAAGCACTGGAAAGTCTGGACACTTCCTAGTATCCCCCCCCCCCGCTTTCTTGATAAGCCCTGAGCCTACACCCATCTGCTCAGAACTAAGCCCTATGAAATTCTTAGATAGTTTTTACAAATTACTTTTCAATCTCTTATTAACCAGGCAGAGAGAGAGAAAAATAGCAAAGAGGAAACTTGACAATGCACAGCCAATAAGAGTGCTTTTCTTTTCCTCAACATCATGCTTTCAGAGATCCGGGGGAGGGGGGGTCTGCACGCTGTGGGCCACATGCAACCTCAGGGCCATTTCTGCACCTCAGGTGCAGCTGGAGCTGCATCCACATGCACCCATTTTTACAAATCTTTTCTTGCCAAAACATACAGTCAGAAGAGACCACAAGAGCCATCCAGTCCAACCCTCTGCCCTGCAGGAGTGCACAATCAAAGCACTCCTGACAGGTGGCCATCCAGCCTCTGTTTAAAAACCTCCAAAGAAGGAGACTCCACCACACTACAAGGCAACATTTTCCACTGTCAAACAGCTCTTAAAGTCAGGATGTTCTTCCTAATGTTTACGTGGAATCTCTTTTCCTGTAGTTTGAGTCCATTGCTCTGTGTCCTAAGCTCTGGAGCAGCAGAAAACAAGCTCTTCAATATGATAGATATCCTCTTCAATATGATAGATATCCTTTCAAATATTTAAACATGGTTTTCGTGTCACTTCTTAACCTTCTCTTCTCCAAGCTAAACATACCAAGCTTCCTAAGCCGCTCCTTGTAGGGCATAGCTTCCAGTCCTTTCGCTACCCCTGAAGTCTCCATCAGTAGCACTAGGGAGCCCAGGCAGTGGTGAAGATGATCTCAACAGCCTACTGCTGCCGCCATTTGATAAACTAGGAGCAGGCTGCAAATCCTATTGGCTGTGATCCTATACACACTTGCAGTGGAACAATTCCCATTGCGCTCAGTGGGACTTAGTTCTGAGAATCACACTAATGAAAAGAAATGGACAGAATGAAGGAACTGGAAGATAGCCATTAATAACTTCTGTGGCTGGTGCTATAGCTTGTGGCATGTAACTGTATTATAGGTATGAGTGAGGGTGGGGGGAGACACACCCTCTAGATTTTGCTTCAGCTCTTTCTCTTCTCCATGACACTTTAGCCCAATATTAGGCCAGGCTAGGTCAACCACCTGTCAATTGACCTTCATAGAATGTGTGGACTTTGGCCAGCTGATGTTAGGCAGACTGCGGTCACCTCTTCCATTTGTAGAACTGTTGGCAAAGTTCAACTTTGACAGACCTTAGAATAGAAAAGTCCTAAGTCTTCATGGACCAGAATTTCCTTCATCAGATGCATGAAGTGTCTGTCACTCTCCGTCAGCAGAGTGTACACTTAGGTTTGTGCAAACATACACAGAGTTCTATATTTACATCCATATGGGCAAAGAATACATCAAACCAAAGTAAACCTGTTGTAAATTAGGAAATTATCACTTGCATCTAATGTCACACTAGAAGAGAGTTCTGTAGTTCTTTAATCTGGCAAACTGTGGGTGAGCCCAGCCACTATGCACCTCACCATGATGACAGAATGAGGAGATCTACTGGTGCGTTGTGACCACAGATCAGTCACAGGTACCCAGTTGCATTGTTTTAATGATTTTAATTATTAACTACGCTGTTAGAAAAGAGGACATTAAATAGTCATTAAAACCCTTAATAAGGCTGTATGGTAACTTCAGACGTTCACTCTGTATACACTGATAATGTATACTGCAATTTCTGAAAGCTTTTACCAAATAAAACATGTTAGCTATTGTGTGATCTGTGGGTTCAATGCGGTCTTGGGGGGTGGGATTCCCAGTGACACCTCCACACACACAAAAACCAACCATGTATACAATTAAAACATGGATTGAAAAAAGCAATTTTCAGCAGAAAAATGACCCAGAGGACATAATTTAGTACCTTAACATTGTTCTTGGCCCATAATACACACAAAAAAATCACTCCTCAGATCACCCAGAAGTCACTTCTTCCCAGATGCCATTTCTGGGTACTCCAAATGGCAGTGGTGTGGGCAGCACAGAATTAGGAGCTAAAAATGGCCCTTTGGTCTTCAAACTTCCACTAGACATAGATTTTCCTTAGGTTTTTTTCAGGTGGAACATGGCCTCACAGCCCAGAAAAAAACCAAGGAAAATCTATGGATGCCGGCTGTGAAAGCCTTTGACTTCACATTCCACTAGCCACTTTGTTGTTCTTGCTGCAACAGACTATCATGGCTATCCTGCTAAAAATTCTGGGCTTGTCTACATGGCAAAAATACTCCTCATAGAATTCGAGGAGAATACCTTTTGTCTAAATGGGATCCTGCATCATTTTGCCATATTCTGAAGGAGGGGGGTGAAAAACCCCAAATACTTTATGGGAAAAGCCTTCACAACTTTTCCCGACTTTTTTAAAAAACTCTGAATGAAATGCACATTCTTGCTTGTTTGGACAAATGATTCACTTTGTTGCACTTTCCCGATAAGAGCGGAAGTGAAAAGCCGATTGGTCAGATGTGTGCAGGGGGCAGAGCTTGCTGGCAAGGCAATGCCTGGAACTGCCATGTTGCATTTTCACCACAGCAATTGTGCGCTGAGGCAATGAAACAGCTTCCCCCCTTTTTTCTGTTTATTTAAGCAGAATATCGCACCTTGGATTTGCTTTTTTTTTTTTAATACTGTTTGGCAGGGGCAACTGGTGACAATAAAAATGTGAGTATTTCACTTGTACCCACTACTGTATCTTGATTTGCAGGCATGTCCATTTGAACAACAAACACATTTGCCTTCGCATGCCTCCAATCTTGGAAAAAAATGTGGAGACAAATGAAAGCTGCTGCAAATTGGCATTAGTGCACATCAGTCCACATTTTATTGTCTCGTATAGACAAGAACAGGTTGCTTACCTGTAACTGTGGTTCTTCGAGTTGCCATCTGTGAATTCACACAAGTGAGTTAACTGCACTTGTGCAGAGCACTCTTTGGAACCTTCTAGAATCATTACATAAGCATTTTGGCAGTAGTCCCATCCACCCTCTCCACGTCCTATATTAGGATGGTTCCTGCCTAAACACCTCAGCTCCTTAAATGGCACAAAAGCAGCATCCATCAGATCCAGAGAGAGGCAGGACACCAGAGGGGAGGATGGGCAGGTTTGTGTGAATTCACAGACAACCACTTGAAGAACCAGTTACAGCTAAGCAACCTCTTCTTCTTCTTCTTCATGGTCCCCGTGAATCCACACAAGTGGGAGATTAGTAAGCTACACATATCAAGGTGGAGGGAGTCCTGCATCACCAGTACAGAACCCAACAAATGATAAACAAATGATAAACCCATGAATGACACAGATAGCAGGCTGGAGCGGGCGCATGTGCAGTCTTGCAAATGGTGTTATCCAAGACATGGATGCCATGAAGCCCAGGGTCGTCTGGATGTGGTGGGCTGTGACCCTCCTGCAGCGAATACATTTGGAAACTGCCACTGACATTGCTGCAAACCTGTAGTCCAGCAAAAAGGCAAGTCCTTGCACAGATTCCAAAAGAGCACCTATAAAGCCCATTCTTCAAGTGGGCTGCAACCTTGATTTGCTGTACTTCACCACGAGTCCTAGGGCTTTCCGTCTCATCTATAAAGGGCTACCTAGCAGCCATCTCGGTCGAATTCCAGGCTCTAAATCGACCGTCCCCCTTTCAGGACCCGATGGTGAAAAGGTTTCTCAAGGGGTGTCAATCTCCACCCTCCAGTCCTTGATCCCATTCCTACCTGGAGCCTTGAACTCGTCCTTTCTCAATTGGTGAGACGCCCCTTTGAACCAATGGCTTCGGCCGACCTCCAACTTCTGACCTGGAAGACGGCTTTCTTGGTGGCCATCACCTCTGCCCGCCGAGCTGGGGAACTCTGTGCTCTTCGGTCGGACCCACCATATACCTGCTTTCATAAGCATAAGGTGGTACTAAGGCTGGATATTTCTTTTCTACCCAAAGTGGTCTCCAGTTTCCACCTGAACCAACCTATCATTTTGCCTGCCTTAATGCAAGATCCCAAAGACGAATTCGAACGCACCCTTCATTCCATGGACGTGCGAAGGGTGCTTGCGTTTTATATTCAACGGACTGCACCATTTCGACAATCACCTCAGCTTTTTGTTTCGTATGCTGATTCGAGGAAGGGTGCTCCGATTTCATCGCAGCGTCTGTCGAAGTGGGTGACGTCAACCATCGCCCTCTGTTATGAACTAGCGAAGAAGCCTTTGCCACCTCGGGTTCGAGGACACTCTACAAGAGCTGTCTCCGCTTCGACTGCATTCCTCTCAGGGGTGCCCCTGGAGGATGTTTGCCGCACTGCGACATGGTCTTCGCCATTGACTTTTATTTCACACTACAGACTGGACACTCGCTCTAGGAGTGAGGCTGCGTTTGGAAGAGCAGTTCTTTTGTCCTCCATTCAATGACTATGTACTGTATATTTGGACAATTCACTTTTTCTGTATATTGAATTGTGGACCTTTTATGCACCACTGACTTGTTTAATACTTTAAAGAATGTGCAAAAAAAAATAATAATAATAGGGAGCTAGAGTTGTAGCAATTCCTTTTTAGACTAATGGTGGGGTCCTTGTCTACTGATGCACAGGACATACCCTCCTCCAATGAGGAAGCTTGCTAGTCTACCCAACTGAGTGATTCACAGAGACCACGAAGAAGATGGACAGGTTGCTTACCTGTAACCATAGATCTTCGAGTGGTCTTCTGTGAATTCACACAGACCCACCCATCCTCCCCTCTATGTCCTGATACATCATATACACATGCTTAATGTTCCTGATGCTGCAAATTGCGGCGTCATTCAAGGAACTGAGGGGATTTGGGCGGGAAGCCCTTATAAAGGATCGTTGGGATGGGCGGAGTTACCGCCAAAAATGTATCAAAGCACATTCTGCCTAGCGATACTAGAAGGTTCCGTATGCTCTGCGCAGGCTCAGGAATAACCCAACTGTGTGATTCACAGAGACCACGAAGAAGATAGGACATATCCTTCTGTCTTTCTTGGAGACCAGGAAGTAGCGGGAGAAGAATCCTTGATGGTATTGGGATGGAGGAATGCACTCCACGACATCCTTGAGTAAGAGAGCAGGGACCTCTTCCACCAAAGTTGGTGATGGTGGAGTGACTCAATAAACACCCACAGGGGGATGATGTTGGAACTTCTTTGGCCAGAAAAGTGTGGTATACACCACTCTCCTTCTCCCAACATTATCTTCACAACAACACTATGAGGTAGGCCAGGCTGAGAGAGGAGGTGTGACTGGCTCACATTCACCCAATTAGTTTTGGGGCTCAGCAGCTCTTTGCTCACCCCCACTCTACATCACGTTGCTCCATTTTTGGTTTCCCAGCCCATTCAAAAATGTTTACAGACGTAGTTAGCTGTATTAGTACGCTACCCTATAGATGGAGAGCTCAGGGACATTCCAAATAAGACAATGCCAATCATGGGTGAGGTGGGAAAGCTGTGGCTCTTGAGACCATGGACTACAACTCTCAGCGTCATGGACCACTGGTCATGGTGTCTGGGGCTGATGGGAGCTGGGAATCAACAACATCAGGAGGACCACTATAGAGGGAACAGAGGCAATGGGAACAACAGAAATAAGGGGCAGCACAGTGGGTAGCTCCTCCAGGGAGCTACCAAATAGATGAAGTCAAAGTCACAATTGTCCTACTGACCTTATGTTGCCCAGGCCCTAGAATGGTGTAGCGAATGTGTGGCCCTCAGTATGTTGTTTGACTGCAAAATCCCAAACAGGTTGTTGTCACACACAGAAACCTCCATGTGGTTGCATTGAATGTCAGTTGATTATCACATATCCTGTTCCATGTAGAGTTGCTAGAGTGAAAACTGCAGACAGCTCCTGTACCTTTAACGGTTGTGTAAAAAAGGGAATTCCAGCAGTGTTGCTTGTGACCTCTTTGCACCTACTGAAATCTCCTCTTCTACATAACTTTTAAAGGGACAGGAGCCATTTCTACTTTTCAGTCTGGCAGCCCTATTTCCATGGCACTGACAATGGTTTGCCAGGAGTGAAATTTCACTGGAACTACAGATGAGCACAGCTTCCTTTGTGCAGCTTCGTCTGACTCAATTCACAGTTCCCATGGCATTGCATTTCAGGTGCTCAAAGTCCTGAGGAGATACAGATCACCATGTAAGCTCTTGGCAGTGATGTGGTTTAGTCTATTCCATCCCCTCCAAATTGCAATAGCAGCTGGCATGGCCCAGGCTCACAATCCATGAACATCACTGTCTCTTCTGAAGGGACAGGAACATGACAGGAAAACTGGTGAAAGGAAAATGAGCAGGGCGGGGTGGGGAAGGGACTGAGGCAACAATGACAAAAAGGAGACAAGAAGGAAGGGAAATGGGAGAGGAAGAATGATAGGTTGAAGTGCCTTGAAAAGAGTGGGGAAATGGAGTTTTTTCCCATTCACCAAACTTATTAACTATTCTATTAATATATGATTACAAAGATGGACATGAAACAGCCTTTTTCCCGTTTTCTTTTTCACATTTTTGAAAGAAAGAATTTATCTCCTGATGAAACCCCAATTGCAGAAAAAAATGTAGCTTCCCTCCAGCTGTATGTTAGAATAACCTTTGGATAGTGGAAGATCTTAATTTTTAAAAGTTGACTTTGTGATGTGGAATCTTGGTCTTAGCTCCTTCTCTGAAAGAAGGAACACATAAGTTCCCCACTGCCACTGACAATTTATGCATTATTGAAGTACAGCTTAGAATGACAGCAACACAGGTTCCAAGGTATCAGGTAGCATTAGGTCTTTAACATGAAATCTCATCCTAGCACTCTTCTATAGCTTGGCCAAAAATAAACCAGCATGGAGGGGGACAGAATAGTAACCTTTCCATGAAATACAGGTTTTTACAATGATTCATTTCCATTGCACTTCCACTATAAACCCTCCCAGACCAGGAGGAATATCTTCCAAACGTGAAGTTGGCTCAGCTTTAAGAAAAGCTTTTTTCTTAGGTATCATTTTAGTGAGAGAATTAAAGAATTTGGAGCTTCTCCAAATTCTTTAATTGCCATCTGTCGGGGATGCTTTGATCAAGATTTCCTGCGTGGCAGGGGGTTGGACTGGATGGCCCTCATGGTCTCTACCAACTCTACAATTCTATGATTCTCTAGTTTTGGCTGGATGATACACATCCCTTCAAAAGCAATAGTGAGACAATTATGAAATGTCATAATGTTTGCACTATTATTTCAAATACTGTCAGATATTAAAATGAAAAGCAATATAGATTATGCACAAAAAAAGTTCGCACATCTCTCCCTTTCATTGTCCAAACATCTGGACTCTAGCTCTATTTCTTCCCCAAATGGACTTCTAAGGGTCTGGCTATACGACCCCCCCCCAAAAACCGGAGTGCCCCACAGTAATGTCATTTTGCAGCAGCTGCAACTTAAAAGGGTTTTTTTGGCCCCCAAAACTTTTGCATCCTGCCAGTCAAGATGGCAGCCGCGAGTGAATTATTCACATTTTTACCTACCATAATCTGCTGCTGCCAAACTTTTAAAAACAAACAAACAACAAAACACTATTTCAACTGTGTGCTTGAGTGATATTTTGCCTTTCCAAAAAAAAAAAAAAAAAAAAGTGGGGGACAACACCCTGTTTTCTTGCCTTAGTGCTCACTTGCTAAGGTATCAAATCAACTTGCCGATGCCAGACATTTGCCCTGTTACCAAGCCCCACCCCCATGTTCATCTGGCCAATCAGCTTCGCGCTTCCTCTGCAATGAGGAGGAATACGCATTCCCCCTGCAGTTTTTTTAAAAAACGCCAGGAAACACCACATAGGCTTTTCCCACATAGTTTTTTATGTTTTGGGCCCCTCTCCTTCACAAAACAGTGAAACGACACAGCTTGCCATTTAGACAGATAGGGTTCTCCTCACATTCTGTGAAGAGGGTTTTTTTTGTTTGTTTGTTTTTGCTTTTTAGACAAACCCTAAAGCTGGAAGCCAGGAGAGGGCAACTTGTAGCCCTCCAAGCATTGTTCAACTGCAACTCCCGTCAGTCCCATCCAGCACAAGCCCATGGTGAGGGATGACAGGAATTGTAGTCCAACATCTGGAGGGCCACAAGTTGTTCAGTATGGCCATTCAGGCTTCCCTCAACCCGATGCCTTCCAAATGTGTTATCACATTTAGGCATTATAGTCCAACACATTCAGAGGGTGCCTGGTTGCTTTCCAACCCAACACTATTTACAAAGGTGTTCTCTTGTTGAAATTGCTGTCACCCCATTGCCAAATCGGACTGAACATGTTGTTATTGACATCATCCCATTCACCATATGATTTCATGTGTGTGTGTGATAACGTGTTGACTAATCCAGAACTCAGTAGCCAAAGAGATGGGGAGGCAATGATGGCAAAAAAGTCAATATTCAGATAATCTGGGTTTGGAGAAAAATTTGCACCTCCAACCCTGAACTGCTCATTTCCACATAAAAATGGAAACAAGACAAATATTTGATGCAAGTCTAAACAATTGTGACTCGGTAATGTGAAATAACAGTGATATTGGCTTTACTACTCTGGGATTTATGACACTATTCATTCTAAAGATAAAAACTAGAAGGCTGGATTTGAGTTAATTGCATACATTTTAGAGGGATTCCTTGCTGCTTATACAATTACTATTACCCCTGTTACTATTTCATATTTAGCTTGAACAGATGTACAGAATATTAAAGTGACATAGTCCCTGTTCAGAGATCTTACAATCTAAAACAATTACTTTGCTCTTTCTGTTTTATGGGGATACTGTTTATCATTTTCATCAAATCAATTATATTGCTGTCTTCAACGGTGCTCCATATTCCCAGGGCTGCACAAACTTGATTGGGTTTTGTTTTTGGTAAATACATGAAACTTCAAAACCATAGTGTTTCCTCTGGACGGCTCACGCTGAGCAGAGGCATACAGTTTATTTAGATTGCTCTAAACTGATTACTCCTAAATGAAGTTTGTAACATGTGCTAATATACAGCAAAAGCCAGGCTTACCTGTGGCAGCTGAGATGAGATCTGATGGCAACAGTGCTTTTGCTAGTGGAGCAGATGGAAGGAATCCCCTCTTGCCCTGCCACTTTCTCCATCTCCCTTTGGTGCTATTGGGAGCTGCTTAGGAAGAGGTAGTCTGGGAGGCCGGATGCTGCAAAAGGGGCTGAACCAGTCTTGACAACATGGGGAGGGAATGACAGCCATGACTAGAGATCCTGACTCTGAAGTGACAAGTGAAATGACAGGTACAGTAGCTGAATGATGTCACCTGTCTATTTCAATAGGCCCCAGGGGCAGAGCTTGGAAAGTATGTTTTTGGATTACAGTTCCCAGATGCCATCAGCCAGCATGGCCAGTGGGGGATTCTGGGAAGCATACTCTAACTTTTTCATGCTCTGTGCTAGGGCAAGATGGAAGTGGCCAGACACATGGAGTGCCACATTAATGGATGGGGAACACTTGGGCTTCCAAATGTTGCTTGACTGCCATTTCCTTGGCTATGTTGGATAGGGCTAATAGGGTTGGCAGTCCAATGATATCTGAAGGGCCACATATTCCACATTTCTCACCTAAGGTGAGGTTAGGCGAAAACTGTGCTTGTTGGTCTACCCTGTTGGGATCCCCCACACACACACACCATGGAAGCACAGAGAGCTATTCTGTAGCTCTTTGCAGCCTGCCCAACCACAATCTCCTCAGCTGTTAAATCCCAGGAGGGGCTGCTGCTTAACAGTGGCAGAAGGAAAGGGAATTCAGATACTGAAGATACAGCTAGTCTAGGCTCTAAGGGGAAGGAAAAGGAGGCTGCAAGTGATCTGTGAGTGCAGGCTAGATTCTCCCCACCTCTGAGCTCAGTTGCTTCTTCATCATCTGAACTGTCTCCCCACCCCACCAGTAAGAAGCAGCACCCCCACACAGGGCTTGAGAACTGATGGCATGTAGAAAGGACATGGACTTGCACAGGCAGAGCACAAACACTCAGCTTGCTTGATGCAGGACCTCACCAATAATCTCCTGAGGTAGCCAGCAGAACTCCACACAGACATGGTCAAAGGCAACCTTATGCAGATTTTACAAGGAAAGAAAACAAAGACCAAGGGAAAGGGGACTCACTGAAACCTAGCATGGCAGAAATATTTTTCTTTAAAAAAAAATTTAACTTGTTATTTTCAATGTACAGGGAGTTTGAAATACTTGGTGCTCTACTACAAGTAGCCAGAGGCTTACCTTCTATCTATATCTGGCCTAGAGCACTGTTGCATTTCTAAAGAGGGAAAGAAAGACCTGTTCTTAGGTAGAAAGCTTCTAATTTTATTAGCCTAGCAGAGCTCAACAATAACAACCACCACAGGAAGCACATGGCATTTTAATGACAGAGAGCAACCAGCACTGTTTGCCTATCTATGGTGGGGTGTAGGAGGACAGGCATGCATGCAACAAGGTTTGGATAAATTCTGTCCATAGTCTTTCTCTTATCTGCTAAAGGAGACTGTTTTTCTTGATATTTTGAATATCAAGCACATTAATTCTTTATACTTATATCATGCTTTTCTCTTTAAAAAACCCTCAAACACTTTACATGGCGTTCCAAAAGCCTCCCAGGTGGCACTGTCTAGACTGAGATCTGCCTAGCATTACTGTACTATGCTAATGTTGTTATATGCTTCAGACCATTTTCTGGGTACTTGATTATGAAAGAAGTTAGATGATTTGTTGGGCCAGTCTGGGAGCCTTATCAAAATTAAAGAAAATTAATCATATGTCCAGTGTGGATTACCAATCATGAAAAGTGTGCGAAAGTGTCACAAAAATAATCTAATAATCATACGTTATTCTGAGTCAGCGTTAATATGTATATGAATGTGGGCTGTTATCTCTTATCACTAGGTTTTCCTATCCTGGTTTTATCCTTCAAGGGCTTTCACAAAACTAAAAAAGGTCTTAATCCAGTAAACGTAACTTTATTGTACTGCGTGGGAGCTGTGCTGCCCTCCAGATATTGTCAAATTCTCAGCATGTCTCCTCTCTGACTATGTTGGGTAGCGCTACTGGACGTTGCAGTCTAACCAACTTCTTGGCAGGCCAACAATTTCCCACTTCTGGTGTTGCTGGATTCCTAAGGCAATTTTGAAAATATGCAAAGTGAGCACATAATGCTACATAGTCTTTATTTTCCTTTAACAAAATACACAAAATTCACTTATATAGTCATTATTGTACAGGTATAAATAAATGTTCAGTATTCAAGTACAATCAAAGTGCAGATATTCCTACGCTTCATGTAAACACAACCTAGTTTTCTATTTCACATGCCTTTAGCCTATCTGCTATGTGTATAGCCCCAAAAGGACAGATCGTACTTCAGACTACCCCCTTAACCTGTATCTTCTCAAGAAAATTAAAGGATGAAGAGTGACTTTTTCTTAACGACAACACTTTCATACTGCTTATGGTAATTACCTAAGCAGCTTTTCTCCTGTAAACAACTAGATACTTTAAATGTACTAAATACCTAAATATTATCAACAAAAAACCAGCAACCCTAAATGTTTACCAAACCAAGAATTAATTACATATCTTTGAGTCATTTACAGCATTCTTTTGTTCAATGACCAAATAATACTACATTTTAGATCACTCTTACGGAAAATATTCTGTTAAGCATGTTTACAGGTTGTTGTTTTTAACTTTCCAAAACAAAAGGTAAGGATACCTTTGCTTAAATAGCTGCACATTCTGAAGTGTTTTAGGTCACCAAAGCAAACACAGTCTTGCAATGCAATACTTGCTGTGCACATAGCTTTAACTTAACAGTGGGAGTGGCAGTCTGAGCTCATGAGAGTGAAGACATAATCCATGTTTGAAAGCAACCCACCCAAAAAAGTAACAACTGAATGAAGATTGCTAAAAAATAATCAGGCACTTATGCTTCCACTATAGGTTCTTCCCTTTGGTCATCTGGAACAGACGCCAAGTTTGTAACTTCTGCAGTTTTGGTTTCACTGATTGGTTGTTCTGCTGCTCCAACTACATCAACACTGTGTTCTTCAATATTCAAATCTTGATCATTTTCCACGTCTGCTTCAGTAAATGGGACACCTTCATCTAAATGTTCTGCAAGACACACAGAGTTCTGATTACACTGATGATATGATTTCCATAGAATTAACTTAGCAAGAAATCTCTAGCATGTGCAGTTTTCCAGCATATTGTTTCAAAGATCTCTACAGCTTTTGAAGGCAATAGAGACTGGATAAGTTCACTAGATTTGTAAGTGAGCTTTAGAAAATAAGATATAGAGAAAGTAATACATGTTAAATGGAACGACAGAATGACTGTCTTTCATTATGAGTTAAATACAAGAGGGGGGGGGAATCCTTATCTAGAACAGGTGCCAACTTGGCCACCATAAATAAGATATTTTTATATTATAACAAAAACATTAATTTCCCTCTCCTACCCTTCCACAATTCCCACCAATGGCTATAAAAGATATTTTAGTATCCATTGCTTACAATGTGGAATATCTTTATTAATAGTTTCTCTCACTTCTTTGTACCCTTTTTCATCTTTGACTTTCTCAAGCCAAAAGCCCCATCAATCCTACCAGGTCATTTTCTTCATTTGTCCATTATATTTTCCTTTTCTCTCCCCTTAAAAAATCAAATAAAAGATATTCTGCTATATAATGCACCTATTTGTTTTTATTCCGACATTTATTTTTTCCAGCCCAGTGCTATTATAGTGTGTACCGCTCTTAAAAGGTTTTTGATTACATAATCTTCCATCTTAGTCGTAATTTTCTTAAATTCTAAGTTAAGCAATTCTCTTTATTAAATTGAAAGTTTCTCCCCATCATTTTATCTATCTCCTGAATAATTTCTAACCAAAATTTTTGTACATAGGGACACTCCCACCTCATATAAATATATGTCCCTTTTTACCCACATTCATGCCAACAATTTGAGGAAAGATTTTTAATGTATCATTGAGATCTGCTGTGGGGAGCTACTGCTTAACATTGTGAGTGTGCCCTGTACAAATTCTCTCTTAACTTAGTCCAGTTGTGAGAAGTATTTTCAGTACCTCCCACTTCTGCCCAAAAACATTCCTTCTCTGGAGAGGTAAAAAACTGAAATCTAATGGCACCCAACCAACAGCAAAATGGAGACCAATGGAGGAAGAGATATCCTTTACTTCTAGCAGCCTCCCTCCAAGCTGCTTTAGAGAGCAGGCGGAACCAGTTTGAAATACTACTTTTTAAACAACAACGTGTTGCCAGGTGGGGTGAGGATGGGGAGTTGCAGATGTGTATTTTTGATGCACTTCAGAATGTGTGTGCGTGCGTGTGTGTGTGTTTTGGACCCATATTTAAATATACACGCATATGCTGGGTGTAAAATTTCATTTCAGGCCTGAATGAGTCTTCTGCATAACCTTGGTTAAGTTACTGAACACTGTCTCCTCGTGAGAGATGTAAAGAATATTCACAGCACTTCTTGTCCTCAAATGGAGTGCCTCAGTAAGTCTTGACATATTCCAATAGTTTTTGCACATTTTTCAATGATTCTTTTGCATTTGGATATTTGCAAAAAATTCATTTGCCCAATGCACACTATATTTTGCACAAAAATATGTTGCTTTTAGCACAAAACCCTATTTTCTACAATACTGTATACCTTTTTTGTACAAATTAATTTTTTTGCCAAAAGGAAAATGCATAAATCCTCTTATCAGCTCACCCAGAGGAGAGTAAAGTTTATAATTTTTTTCATTCTTATATACAAGAAAAAATAAATAAGCCAAGACTTATTTGCATCCCTATTCCACATAATATATGTTCAGAAACTTGATATTAGTCTCCAGAAGGGAAGCATAATGGATGTGAAAGACAAAGATGAAGTAATCCACTCATGAGATGTCAACTCTTTCTCCTGAGCAGGGCTGGATAAAGTATTATACTAATTAAGACAACAGTGTAAGGCAACAGCCAACATTGGGGTCCCAGCTATATAGGGATTATCTATGAGTTCTCAATGCCATCTTGCTTCTTCCAGTTCCCTGCAGTCAGAAAACAGTGGCTATGCTTCACCACAACTGAGGTGACTTTAACTGCTATACAGTCAGTAAGAAAAACATCCAGAAAAGTCCTTTTTGCTACTGAGATGGCAACACAATGCATGCGGAACTGAAGGTTTTACATGCAGAAGGGCAAAGTGGGCTATGAAGAAAAGATGCTTTGGCTAGGTAAGTGGCTATACCTGAATATGTTTCTGTGTACAATGAATATAGCCTTCAAGAAATGCAAGTTGACTCAAACAAGGCGTGCACCTTGTTTTTAAAGGAGGAAACCTCCCACTTTAACTGGAAACATACAGGAGCAGACACTTTTGAGTTACAGGCTGAAAAAACATCTCCCATACACTGCCACAGATTCATAGCAAATTCAGAGGCAAAGGTTTGTGTTTGTGGGTAGTTCCAAGTGGAGGCAGAAGATGCTACTGTAACCACTCCCAACCCCTCAGAAATTGTCTGTTCCTCCATTAAATAAATAATGCAACAATTACATAATGCTTTTCTTCTACAAACAATTAAATATGCTAACAATGCTATTAAACTATATTTCTCACAAGATACAGTAAGATAAAACCTCCCTTTTTAGTGAGAGACAATTTTATTTTGTAGTTACATTTATATCAATTTTTTCCTCCAATGATCTCAAAGCAGCAGACACGGTTCTCAATTTCCCACTTTTATCTTCACAACAATCCTGTGAGGCAAATGAAGCTGGAAGAGGATGACTGGCCCAAGGCCACCGAGGGAGTTTCTCTATGAGATCAGAATGTGGATCTATCAAGTTCCCATCCACTACTCCAACTAGTATATCCCACTGGCTGTTAACATATTGCTTCATCTGCTAGAGGCTGCTATGTGAAATTGCTGCCAATTGTTCTGTGGGCAGGTCCTTTAGATTGTGGTGTTTTAGTGGCCTACCTCTAACCATTCATTAGCAGCCATGATAGGACTTTTCTTCCCCTCTCCTTCCCCCTGCAGTTCCCAGCACCACCCAAATACCTGCTCCAAAGAGTTTATTCAGATCTGGCGCTAGTTTTGAGGGTACATAGGGGCCTGCTGGGAGGAGGGAATATCTTCACCTAGTTATGCTGACAGAAACAATGGAATAATCCTGTTGGGGTTTTTTTTGTTTTTGTTTGTTTGTTTGTTTGTTTTTGTTTTTTACAGTACCTTATGGTTAATTACATTTGTTTCCTTGTAACATGCCTTAGAAACCTGCTATCACACAGAAAGGTGGCATGCATTTTTTTAAAATGAAGCTGTCTTTTAGGCCACATACAAAAGCAAAAGCAATTATCAGTGTGCATCAATATTGTAAAAAGTTACAAAGGTCAGGTTTTTTACCAATAGTATTACCCCGTGTAGCCTGGACATTCTTTCAACTAAACACATTATAGTTATATGATCTTGGTTGGGTATACTCTTAATGGACATGTGGGGGGGATCTCTGTCTAGAATCCTACAAAATATGACCTACAGATATCTTCACTCTACACTTTTAAATGGAGCATTAAACATTAAAATGGAGCATTTTACATTATATTCTTAGAATTGTATTTTCTTGTTAGCTGAACATACAATGCTCACTGTATTTTTTGGCTGTAAAACATCTCAAAAGGAACTTTGTTAAATTAAAGTTGACAATTTGTCTTTGAACTCCCCCTCTTTAAACAAGTCAGTTTTACTAGATTTTCCTGCCCTCAGGAAAACAGCAAATCTAACTTAACGAACAAATGCAGGAACTTTAACCCCACCTCAACCCAATGACCTGCTGAAAACAATGAAATTTAACCACTCTGGGACCTAAATCCCTTAATTGTATAGTGCAAAAGCTAATATTGATATAAATATAGTTAATCAGTAGAACCATGGTTTTGTACAGAAACTAAATTTAAGGGGGGAAAATAACCTTGCTAGGTGGGGCATGAGAAGAATTCAATTTACAAATGAGAATGATATGGAGTACCCCTACAGCTGGGGGAAAGAAACCCCCTAAAATATAATCATATGAAGTAGACACAAATGTGGGGAAATATATCACAGACTGAGCCAACAAATTGTTCCCAAAAATCAAAGTGAAAAGAGATTTTCCCCCAATGCCATGACACTGTAGTTGCCTCTGGTTATGAGCAATAATATTTGGATCACATTATGACGTACCTTAGTGAACTAATAAAGAGCAACGCAAGGGGGAAAATCCTTCAAATAACTACATTAAGCAAAAGGCAGAGGATTCATACACACCTTCAGCCATTTGAATCTCTTGTAACTTCTCCTCCTCTGACTGCAGTGATTCAGTCATGATCTCAGTTTCAGCAGGCTGCTTCTTTTCAACACTGAAATCTGGAAGTCGTGGAGCCTGTGGTCTGGTTTTTCTTGCAGGATTCAGGAAAAAGCAATAGGCACATCTAAATGCTGGGGGGAAAAGTTTGATATAAGAATATCCAATAAGCTCACTCAGCCATGAGCTTCAGTGTGTAAATGCTTCAATCTATATAAAGGCTTAAAAGATCTTTTCTGTTCTCACGTGGAAAGTAAGCGTTTCTCATCATCAGCTGCTCACTGTCTCTTTTGACTGTTAACAAGTGGTAAGAGCAACCAAAACCCAAGAGTTGCTCTTCTATAGCAGGAAAGTCACTACTCAAGTTTGAAACTCCTGCTACATGTTTTCATAAATGTTTTGGTTCTACTGCTCCAAGCTCAAAAGGGAACACAGCAACAGGAGTGCTAACAAGGGCTGGACCAAGTTATGGGCCCCTGCACAATGCTCAAGCTATGATGCTAGAGAAGACAAGTTGCCAGTAGGCTTGCATGCTTGGTGCTTTGCTGTGTACTGTCAGGGCTCCTGGCAACAGCAAATAACAGCTGGTCCTTGCAGGTCACCTCTGATGCTCTTCCCTTGATTATCTCAGCCCCCCCCCCCAAATGTGGAATACAATGGCAACCTCACCTAATGGAACCGTTCCCTAGAGTTTGCAAATGTTAAGGGATAAAAACTGTCTTGTAGGATAAGGGGATTGATAAGTCCCTAAATTTAATTCTGAATATTGACCATATGTGCTGAAAGAGAATATGAACACTTGGACAGCTTTGGCAATTGGGTGGCATAGAAATGTGGTAAAATAAATAACATGCATCTCATATTTTAAATGAGTGGTCACAAATGGATAGAGATTCTGATATTTTACTGCAGTGTTCTGCATTACATTCCCAAAAGCCCAACCAACAGCTGATGAGACATTTTAAAGAAGTTAAATGTGAAAACTTAAATTACATTTTCTGAAAAGGAAATGTTCCTAAGTCCGTAAGTTCTTCACTTACACCACAGAACATATGCACCTATTTTGTTTTCTGGCAGGCAGTTTCAACCCAGATGAAAATGTATTGTATTGGGGAAATGGGGCATGTCTATACATACTGGATGTTAAAAAATTGTAGTTAGGATCATAGACATAGATCTTACTGAACACTGAACTCTGCTTCCAAGCACAGGTAACACATTTATGGGTTTCATAAGTAAATGTAATGTCTCTGCTAAGAAAAGAAGTTTAGAAGCACCACACTAAATACATTCACCCTGCTCCAAAAAGAGAGAGACAGAGAGAGAGAGAGCAAAAGTGTCACAACATAAGAGCAAAAGACAGCATATATAAATTTAGGGGTATTATCCAATACAAACTGTACATGCTTAAACTTTATATGCTTATATACACACCATGGCTATTGCAATCTAAGGCATATAAGAGAATTTAGCACGGGACTATACTGGAGGGCTTAAGCAAACTTTAGCCACACATATATAGATCAGTCTCTATATATTTCAGCAGCAAAATTAGTGTCTTGATAAAACAAGAGCACATTGAATGCACTGGTTACTGTGATGAACATTTTTGCAAAGCCAAATGGGAGCATACACCCAAGTAGAACAGAAAAAAGCATGTCTGCTCATTTACTTCACATTACTTGCAGACTTGAAGTTTTGTTTGTTGAGAGAAGGCAAAAACAAACATCTGTCTTCAATGAAGAGCTGTGTGTCTGTCTTAAGTTATTGTCAGCCATAAAACTAAAGAATAGCCCCCGGAGTTTGTTCCCACTCCACCTCTGATGTCTCCCACAGATTTTGCTAGTAAAGCAAATTTTGTTAAAGTTCTGGTAAAATGAGAACCTAGAAATAAAACCTTTCAGGGCAGTATGGACAGCCAAGAGCAGTCTTTAAAAGTACACATAGAAACCAACTTATTTCTACAGCCCAGTTTTGCATCATGTTCTATGATACGAACATTACAAAGAATTTTAAAACTTGAGAATCTGTTCTAAAGGTACACATGAATGAATACTACTAATTATGATAAAGATGATATGAGATAAGGGCTACACGCCAACACAGTTAAGTGCACTTAAGCTTGATTTTAAAAGATACAAGCATTCTTATGGCACAATCTGACACAAACATTACCAAAATGTCTCATTGAACTCTGAAGGCACAAGCTGCTTCTTCAAGTGGAAAAATATATCTATTTATTCTTACCTTTTATTCTGAGCAAGTGAAGAAAGTAGAAGCTGAAAACTTTTGCTATAACACTTAAATAGTTCTGTTTGTTAATCACTCTAATAAAAATTTATTCTTACCAATATATTCAAATTCCTCCTTCAAAGCCATTCCATTGTGTGAGAAACACTGCTGGCAAATCAGTGCATATCTAAAGAACAAAATATGAGAGTTTAAAACATTGCTGTACCATTTAATTTAGGTATTTAGCCATGTGCCAATATTGCTTTAAAAAAAAAGCATACCAGCAAGAGGGCATTAAAATCCAGAAAGGAAGAGTGGCATTGTGCTTCTTGGTGTGTTCCTTCATGCCATGTGCTCTCACCTCACAATGTCCACATGAGTGGTACTCCCTCTGAAAAGGGAAGCCCAGGCTCCTCAGCCCATGTACCGTATATACTGTTGAAGCAACTATGTACTGCCTTATTATAAAGGGATTTTCATGAACATATCACAACACTGCCAGTTTAAAGTCTCTATTGGAATACATCTGAGCTTTTTGTGACTCAGCTCCTACAGACCTAAACATTATAGCAATTTGTTCTTGTTTTCAAATTTCAGCTAAAAAAAGTTGGTTTGGTAAGAATCAAGTAAGAATTAATGGATGCTGAAAAGGCAGAATGCCCCCCCCCCTTGCAAAAAAGGCTACAAGTAATTGCTTGAATAAACCAATGATTTGGAGGTCTGGCTTCAACAATGGCAGCTGGTTTAAGAAAAGGCACAAATACTAGCCAAACTGTTAAAATTTGCGGTTATGATTCTCAAAACAGTAACTGATTTTTTACAGTAGTGAAACAGACTGTTTGTAAGTTATTAGAAAAACACAACTGAAATCATACAGTTGCTTACTTAACAATCAGTACTCTTGAACCCACTGCAGTTGAGAAGAGATGTATATAGTATTGTATTTAAGAGCCCCTTCTCATATTGTCTGTCCTAGTTTCTGAAAAATCCAATGCAATTTAACAGCCACAGTGTGGGTTCCTCCCAGAGGGTTTTTGATACTTCCCAAGTGGTACAAGAAGAAACTCCAGAGGTAATTTGAGAAGTAGCTCATGGTTATCACTTTGGAATTTAATATAATAAAAGACATCTTACCTGTTTTGTGGTCCATCTCCAACTAAATATTCAACAATTCTATCTAATGCTCCTCTCTCTCTAGGAAGAATAGGTCTTGCCAATGGAGGCCCTGGTGGATGAAGACCTTAAAAATCAAAAAATGGGGGGGGGGGTGTTAATAAATCTGAGCTGCACCTTAACAAGGAATATAAGCCTTCCTAACATATTTTACAGTTTACATGATGCTCCTGGCCCCAACTCTCACGCTGTGTCACATAAGTCCACTTTTCTCTAAAGAAAAATGAGGAAAACACTGATGAAAGAGGAAGAGGCCAGGGGCGGCAGGCACTTTAAATCAGGGGATGCTCCACCCCTGCCTCCTCCCAGCCATGGCGTGCTACGCCATGGCCAAGCAGGTCTCGCCCTCATATGTGGTCACTACTAAAACACCTTCCCTGCGCAACCTTGCATGCTGCTCGGGTGGGGGTGTTCTTTGAAGACAGAATTATAAGGTTCTGATCACCCAATAGCTGTGTTACACAGTAATCTTTCAAGTACTTTAGTGCTCAACCAAAGCTCCTCTATACCAAATTAAATATACCATGTTATCCAAGACAGACCCCATGAATTTGTTCTCAAGAGGTTTCAAATATGTGGCATGCCATTTAGCAACCTGCAGGTTACAAGTCTATGCTCACTGTCCATGTATTGAGGCAAGCAAAGTTTTGGTCCAGGATCTATCCTCCATGAACAGAAGGGTTCCTTCTGTATATGGGAGGGTTCTTTGGGTGGAGAATCTCCACTGGTAGAACATGGGAGCAGTCCCTGCAGTCTCTGCTCTCCAAATAATTAGCTGCCATTTGCATCTCCAAGGAAGGGGTGCAGTAGAAGAATTTTAGCAAAATCTACTTCCCTCCCACTACAATACTGTGTGGCCTGGCCTAATCTAACACTCAGAAATAAACATACACCCTCATGTGAAAGATGCTCTTTTATGAAGAGATCATCAAAAGCATACTGGGAGAAGACCTTTTCATCCAGCTGTTCTGACAGTTGATAACATCTTAAAGTAGTTGGCTATTGTATGGAAGCTTCAGAACAGAGGTTGTGTGTGTGTGTGTAACCTCTGTTCTGAAGCTTCCAAACAATAGTTGACTACTATGAGATGTTATCAACTGTGTGTGTATATATATGTGTGTGTGTGACCCCCCCCCCCACAGGTTTAGTCTTGTGGTTTTTTTTAAACAAATATACTGCATATCTTCTAGTCACTAGTAGAGACATAAATGTTACAGGCAGGGGAGCACTGCAAGGTTCATTAAGCATTTCTATCATATTAGATAGGTCAAAGGAGCAAGAAAATAATATATATATTGCACAAATCTATACAAGGTTCAATGACCTAACAGCAGGGTTGGGGGATGTGTAAGATCTCCAGGTGTGATTGGACTACAGTTCCCTTCACCCCCACCACTTGCCATGCTGCCTAGGGCACACCAACATCTAGAGGACCACGCAGTGCCCATACTTGTCTGCAAGCAATACATTAAAAAAAAAACACATTTTCGCTAAGTAACTGGGTTTAGGAATGGAATGTCACTGCCCCTGCACCCAACAATTGAAATAACAAAACAAATTATTGGGAGTGGTATCTCAGTGTTAGAACACATTATCTGTATGCAAAAAGAAAAGTCCTAGGTTCAAGCCCTAGTACTTCCAGGCAAAACTAAGAAAGCCAGTTAGTGCTGACAATACGGGGCTAAATAGAACAATGGTCTGACTCAATTTGTAGCATTTTCCTATCTTCTGAGTGTTCAAGATCAATATATCCCATGTCATTAAGCATTAAAGATCTGAATACAATTTGAGCTTGAAACAACCACAGGGTCTGTTGTTAAGTGCTGCCTAGCTACTCTTAAGGTAGGCTGAAACATGAGACCATGTGCCACAAGTATCTCTCCAGTTTCTTGGCACACTAACAAACCTTCCAACCATGCATCTTATTCTTCATGCTGATATGGACAACAGTAATTAATATGAACATCAAAAGCAATCATTGTGGCCAGTCTGGCCATTTCTGCAATGCTTGGCAAACTCTCAACTACCTGCTGGTTATTAATTTTTAGACATATGGAAGCTCTGTGGTAATACATGTTAAATTGATTCTCTTCCACAAAGTATAATGTAATGAAAAAATGAATTATCTTTTCTAGTTTAAAGATAATTAAGTGCAGTTGTATGCACTTCAACTGCTTTCCTCACAAGAGAGGAAAAAATCTCTACACCAAGAAACTTGATTATTTTTATATTGCACCGTGTGTTGTCTGTTATGTCTATCATGGATAAGTTATTCTTGAAATATTACACTGACAGCACTGTAGTTCCAGCTATATGCTCCAATACTGTCATGAAAGACAATTTTACTAGTATGTTTTGGAACTGAGTTTCACAGAGACCAATTGTTTGCAAATTCATTCTTGAGACGGTTAAAAATGAAGAGACTCCACACTGAAACTTATCTTCCACTGCCTCCTCAGTGAATGCTGTTATAATGGGCACTTATGTTAAATTGCGGCCCACTTGTAAGCACTTAGTGTCCTACTCCTTGAAGTACAAACATTGTGGATGGTGTCCTGAAGGGCAGGCTGCTGAATGCTTGCAAAGTGAGACCCAAGAGGACCTCCATTACCCTAGAAAACCTGTGGTAGACCCAGCACAGAAACAACTTCTATGATTCCTTCCTATGCAGAACTCCTCCATCCCCCACAAACTGGCCTTGTTTGCAGCTACGTATCAGCTAATATTAGGGCAGTAGATATACCACTACTCCTAGCAGCCAAGTCAGTGATCACTGCTAGAACATACAGAAATAAGAGGGAGGCAGCTGCATGTTCAGGGGAATCAGAAGGTTTGAAGAAGAAGAAAGATTGTTTTAAAAAACACTCATCAAGGGAGCAATGCCTTCCTTCCACCCCCCCAAAAAATCCACTCAAATGAGGATTGAACATTAGTAGCGCAATAGCTACTAAATTCTGAGGAGCCTTTGGGAGGAAAATCAGAAGCTAGGGGCAGAGGAATGAATGGCTTGCTTGAGTTGCTTACAGAATTTGGCAATAGGACAGGGATGGCAGGGACCCTAAATGGAAGTACAGTTGGACCCCTATATACACGGGGGTTCAGCTCCCAGACTTACTGTGGATACCGGATCATGATGAAGATGATAATGTTGACCACCACCACCATCATCATCATTTCTATACTGCTTCCCCCCCAATTTGGGACTCAAAAGCGGCAACAACAGCAAATCCTGTTAGACTTCCAGTAAAAATATACCATAGAGTTGTGTTGGAGGACCTAGATGTCTGGAGAGGCATCTTCTCTCTAGGCATTTTCCACTGTGACTTTATGGTATATGTTCCTATTTTGTGTCCTGTGGATAACTGAAACTGCAGATATTGGCTCCATGGATATGGGGGTCCTACTGCATTCCTCTTAGGAACTGAAGGTACACTACTACATTTGGTTGCAGGTTGCAAATCTATAATTTGATTCCTTATATTCCTATCCAGCACTGTCATATGTGCCTAGGGTGGCTTATAGAAGCATCATCTATATCCATCTCTTTTCCCAAAAGGCTCACAATCTATATTTAGCATTGGTAATGAGAAGTCATGTTGTTACCCAGATTACCTTCTTCTGATAACTAAGTGTAGCAATTTTTACTAACAGGTTTGGTTCAAAGTCATTTACTATTATCATACTTCAGTGATCATTTTAAAAATAAAGTTATATTGCTGAAAGGTATGTTTGAACCCAAATTGTGCCATGATATTAGATCTACACTTTTACAGACTGACCATGAAGAAGAATTATTTATTATGAATCACCATTCTAAACTTCAGCCGCAGTTTCAAAACAGAGCAAGGTGAGCCATAAGCCCTAATTTTTAATACAGAGTAGGCAAGTAAATCAGACACAAGCTAGGAAGAGGTGACACCCCAAATTGAAGAGGCAAGTTTACCCTTTATGCTCCTCTTATCTGCACTCTCATCCGTACAAATAAGAATCTGAAGGAAGGAGAAAGTGGACAGAAGGATTTTGGCACACTGTGCAACTGTTGATAATTTTTAATTAGAAAGAGTGCACTCACTACAGACTTTTACTGCTCCCCTCCAAACACGCACAACTGAAAAATACAACTGCAAAACATAAAATCAATCCAGTAGTGAAGAAAGCACTGAAAGGTCTCTGAGTTTAAGCTAGTTGTTTCTGCAGATAGAAAAGGACAGGTAAAATGTTTCAAGTAAGATGATAACAAATGCTAACCCATTTATTAGCATGCCACTTCAGAAAGTTCTGCTATCTAATAGCAAAAAAACTATTTGGTTATTGAGTATTTTATGTTTTAATCTCTGTAGTGTGAACTTTTTTTCTTTTTGCTTAGAATAAACATTTAAATAAATGTCACAATAGAAGTTAAAAATATGTCCAGGGCTTCAAAAGGAACATGAATGTACTCTGAAAGTGTTTTCTTAGGTACCTGATTTATACAAGTCTAGAGCTTGCCTAAACCAAGAACATAAAAAGGTATGCTATATTGTTGACTACAGAATACTGCAAAGTTTTATTGCCATTTAAACAAAGAAGCCATAACAGTTAAATGAGCTCAGGCAATAGGTTTCAGTATCATAAGGTGCCAGCTGTAAAGAGTTATGGCTAATTGAATATGGAACTCCTGCTTAATCAGATAACTGCTCTTCTATTTCCAAACAAAATGCCATTTCCATACTGTCTGAAAATGGCCTGTTTTATTGGTAACCAGAGAAAACAATATAAACTGTAAACAACATTAAGTGCTCTGTTTACCCATTCCAGGTACTGAAGTAGCACGGGGGCCCGGATGTCTGGGTAACACATTTGGCTGCGAGGCTGATGCTGGTGTTCTCTCTGGAGGTCCACCAGGAGCTGAAACTTCTCTCTGCAAGCCAGGAGATGCTGGCACTGGACTTGATGCTTTGGGAGAACCTGGCTTTGGTGTACCTGGGAGAGGTGGAGACATGTTCCCTCGCACGGGGGTCCGATGGCGAAGTTCTGAGAGAACATTCACATGATAGATTTAGTATTGAATGTACCAAAAGATTGCAAGGTCTGGCAATATTTTAAGTTCACCAACACAGTCTCTACAAAGGCTACACTTAAAAAAGTGTTGAAGAGCCCAACAACTGTATTTGCAGATAGACCCATTCTTTCATTTTGGAATCTACCATCTGTTTTTTAAGCTTATTTTGAAGAGGCTCCTGCCTGTATAGCATTAAGAAAGCAAATGCTCGGACTGTATTTTTCTGTGATCTCTAAATGGCACACAAGACTAGTTAACCTATATTAAAAATACAAACAAGTTAGCACATCAAAAGGTAATCCAAATGACCTCAAGGCCATTCATTAGTTCTTCAAGCATTATCACACAATTCAATATGCTACGACAGACACAGTCATTATCTTAGGCTTCTCAGGCTATTCAGTATCACAGTCATTTATACCCACTCCATACTAATTTTAGTTCCTTCACAACACATTACTATTTATTCAAGACCCAGCTGCCTTTTGCAACAGTAAAATGTGCAGTGGGAACTTACACTGGTTCATGACTAGGTTTGTGCTGGAAAGAGATGAATGGCATTCCGCTCCAAGGATGTGCAAAAAAGAACAGCCACCTAGTTAGTAATGAATTGTGTGCCATAAGAGAGGCTCAAGCCCAAAGGGAATTGGAGTCTTGTTAAATCCTTCTCACACACATAAAACTGCCTTCGACTCTGTGGGAATTTGCCATAGATAATGAGTACTGAAGTAGGCCTTAAGGTGCTATCAATATGCTGATGGTGCCGCTCTGATCTGACCTTGATCCTGTCATTTTTCCTGGTCGTGACTGGGAAACAGATCAGAGGAATGACCCAACTGAAAGAAAATCAAGACCAAGATAATGATTGTTTGACAGACTCTAGCCTGAGGATTGTGCACATGCTTCCTCACTGATGCGCTATCTAATCATTCAAATTCATAACCATATCGGTACACCAATATGTCTAGGATTTTCTTTGCTGGCAAGACTGTGATCCTCTCTCTCTCTCTCTCAGATCTGGACCTAGTGTCATCACTCAGTTTTGTAGCCTCCAGATCTTTCTCCATGGCTTCTTTGAAGAAAATGTCAGCAGCACAGAACATAAGAACCACTTGTGCTCCAGGGGCCTTAGTAATTTCTACTTCCTCTAGGACCCAGTAGAAACTGCTGGCTTGAGCTACCCTATGTCAGCTTTACACACCTTAGCCATTTATCTTTATCTTTAGATGAATACTGTCTGCGCATCATGTTCACATAACAAGAACACATAGCATAAAGCTGGGGAACCTTTAGCACTCCAAATTGTAATCAAATAAAACTCCTCACATCCCTGACCATGAGCCAAGCTGACTGGGGTTGATGAGAACTGGAATCCAGTAACACCTGGAGGACCACAGACTCCACAGCCCAGGAGAACAGGTGCTGAAAGCCTCCTTTTCCAGACTCAAACTATTACTTAGCAGTCTTCCTTAAGATCTTTCAGATTCAAATTATTACTTAGCAGCCTTGGCCCTTTTCTTTTGCCATAGAAAATGAATATACAGTATAAGCACATCCCAGGGATTGGGAACCTGTCACACTCCAGGTGATGTTGGATTTTGTTGGATTCCAACTCCTATTAGCCTGAACCAGCATGGCCTATGGTCAGAGATGAAGGTAGCTGTAGGATGATGGGGAAGACATCTAGTTTTAATTTTATAGGCAGCTTTATACTGTTTTAATTACAGTTTTTGTATGTTCTTAGCTACATGTGGTTTTGCCAGTTATTCTTTTTATTTTGTAACCCATCTTGAGTCCTAGTTTTGGTGAGAAAGTGGGGTATGAAAAAAGAAAGGAAGTGAATAGCTACTCAGAAAACACTAGTTTGTGTTTTGGAAGCAAATTTTGACAACATCATGAACAACCTTGTTCCTTTTTATTAAGTGCCTTCAAGATAACCCCATCATAAGGTTTTCTTGAAGATTTATTCAGAGGAGGGTTGCCATTTCCTTCCTCTTAGGCTGCTGAGAACGTAACTTGCCCAAGGTCATCCAGTGGGTTTTTGGCTGAGTGGGAATTTGAAGCCTGGTCTCCTGGAATCCTAACCCAACACTCAAACTACTCCACCACACTGCCCCTCTTAGCAAGCTCATTAGCAAACTTCTATCCTTTTAGCAGTCATACCCACCATAAATTAAAAGGTAAATGTCTGCATTGTGTTAGGATGCCATGGCCATAGATATATCCAATCCCACCATATGCTAGTGATGCCTTAACTGGAAGGAACCAGTCTAGGTCTCTTGCTTTTCCCTATTCCTAGTTCAGTGTAGGGAACTTTTGGTTTTCCAAACATTTTAGACCTCACCTTTCAAGAGTCCCAGAAAACATGGCAAATGGGAAGGAAACAGCTGGAGGGCCTCCACTCCTGCCCTAGATCAAGTTAGGAGCCCATGCATCCACCATGTCTCTTCTTTGAAAGGACATACATAGAATAGTCTTTCAAGGATTTAGGGATCTAGGATTCCTGAATGGACAGAGAGAGCTTTCACCATCCCTTTTGCTTGTAGTAGACCTGTAAGGGACCTGCACCTAGAGCCAACCTATTATTTGCTCCTGCTGTGGGACTGCGTCTTCTCCAAGTCGCACAACCTATATAAGCTGTGCAAAGCTTTGGATCCTTCTGCCTACCACTTCCAAGGACCCACCACACATACTGGGAAAAGGGAAATAACCTTCTGCCTTCTGCTACTAATAAACATACACTGCAAATTATGACTGATCCTTATGAACGGGCTGAGAAGAAAAAAAATGTCCTAATGTGCCAAGTAACTGGTCTACAACTAAGTAATATAGTTTCAGGTTAGATCACGCCATCATCTTTCCTAAATTAAATGCCTGTTTAGGAACACAGATCCCATTTATGTTAGTCTTGAGTTCTTAAATATTCAAAACCTTTTGGAATGAAAATTAAATGGTGTAAATACAATTTTTCCTCATGAAAAGCAGCAGTTTTACAGAGCTATTACCTTGGCCAGGTCTTGCAACTGCAGATGCTCCAGCAGATGGCGGTTCAACGTCCTGTCAATTATAATAATATTACAAAGTGTTTTGATCTATGGTGTGCTTTGCAGTAAATCAGTACAGAGATCAGATCCTACCTTTGCCTTCTTGGCTTCTGGATCAAACCTTTCAAGGATTAGCTTAGCAGCCTTATATGTTTCCTTTTCCATTACTTCCTCAAGCTAAAAATAAAAAAGTTTTATTGGTCAAGATATGCCAACATAAGAGTTTAAATTTCAATACTTTTCTGTACTGGCATAAATTCAGATAAGGAAATCCTGGAATAACCACACACAACACATTACTGTCACTGCCTGCAATGGAAATGAAATCTGGCTTTTTTAAAAAGCCATTCATACCCTCTAACACACTAGTTGTGCTGAACAGCTTTATTGCAACGAAACACCAAATATTGCTAATTGTTTACATATAATGAGGAGAATAATTACATGCACCAACTTCAATAATAGAATGTGCAAAAATCTATCAGCCATCATTATTGGAAGTTATTAGACATGACAAGCAAATGACAGGCAATTCCTTAGATTTATTTCCTCATAGCACTTAATGCTATTAATTTAAAGAAGGTCGTTAGCCAAGTGCTTTACCGAATAAAGTCTCTGTGCCAATTAACTGCTGTCAGCATTGATTTTAGATTATTTATTAGCAGAAGCAATTAGCTTGCTGCAAATGCCATGAAAACTCACTAACTGGGAGAACAGCCATGGAATTTGCTCAAATGACTTTAAAGGATAAAGCTCCAGGCTTTATGGCTAGAGTCAAACTGCCTTTCAGGAAAAAAAAAATAGAACTTGCTAAGAATTTAAATAAAAAATTTACGGAGTACTATGCATACTTTAGGGATTGTAATTAAAGCACTTCATTATTACAGCATTTTATTTACAATGCACTCAAGTGGCTTTATAGCTAATACATGGGCTTAATTAAAAAAGTAATCACTAGTAAAATATCATTTTAGCAGTTAATAGCCAGCATCAGAAGAAGTTTAACTATGAATATTTGGGTTCTGTATTTATGACAGATGACTAATATGTACAAAGAATATAAAGCACGGCACATTTTGATGGGTCCCTCTCTTCAGGTTCTTCTCACTGTTTGTTAAAAAGTTTCTCCCCTCTAATACAGTAGCCCCCCTTTTCACTTTCTCTCTTGCTCTCTCTAGCTCTCTCTCACACACACACTTACTCAAACATGGACCCACACACACAAGTTTAACAGTTAAGGTGAAGAGAAACATTTTTAATTTCCCTCCTTCTTGTGTTCTTTGTGCACAGGAAGCACTAGATGCCAGCCTTGTTTAACACAGGCCCTGCCAGATTGATTATTTGTAGTACAGTTCCCATCATCCTTGGCCACTGGCAATGCTGGCTTGAGCTTACGAGTATGCATGAGGGCACCATACTGGGGAGGCAGCTATATGCGTATTCTTTTCTGGTGTGTGAAACAGCGCAACTGTCTGTGTTTCACCTGCATACTAAACAGGAACGCTATACCATCATGTTTCATCACCCACAGATGTAAAATACATGTATTAATAAATTCCATTCAGTATGAGAAACCAAACACCTATTCAACAGCTAACGCACAATGTCAATACAGCAGGACCCCCATATCCACTGATTCATTATCCACGGATTCAATAATCCATGGGAAACAAAACAGCACACGTACCATAGAGTCTTCCTAGAAAATGTGCCCTCTCTAGCCATTTTCTAAGTCCTCCAAGGCAACTCTGTGGTATTTTAAACCAGAAGCCCCATTATTTTCAATGGTGTTCACTATTATCCATGGTTTTCAGTATCCACACACACACCCAACCAATCCCCAGCAGATACGGGGGTCCTACTGTAACTATTGAAGAGAAGGACTTCCAAACTACAAGCCAAAACTGGAGACAGGTGAATCCCACAAACAAAATTCTGAAGCAAATATTGGTTTAAGATCTCCAGTACTTAAAAATGTCCGACAGTCCATATCATGGGAACACCAATAGACAATCTATACACAATTCTGTTTTACAGGTGTTGCTAATATATACTATAAGTGATACCCAGTTACTTATGAACAAATCAGAAATTTTAAAAAGGAAAAAAAAATTGCCGTTTGCTAGGACCACAAATACTTTGCTACAGAACAAAGCGAATTTTAACAAATGCTTTGGAATAACTAATCCAAATTTCTAGACCATAAATAAAATACCTTAGCAATATCTGACCACCCAGGAAACTATATGCCTACGCGTTTTCAAGTTCTGCCACCTTTTTTAAGTTTTAAAACAGTGCCAGGAAAAAGAAAGGGAGAGGACTGCACTTTTAGCAATTCTCCTTCCCCACCCCCAGTAACAGCATATAATTTATCTGGCATTGGGGGCATCCAGGAGGGGTTTGGGAGCTGCAAAAACAGCCTTGAGGTTCACATACAACCCAGAGATTTCTAGCTCTGTTTTATAGTTTGGAGTAGGAACGGGACACTTATGGTTCTCTAGATCTTGTTCCATTCCATTAACCCCAGACAGTACAATCAGTTGCCAGCGATTGTGAACAGTACCCTCCAGAACTCTAGGACTCCCACCTAGAGATATAGCATTTCTGGATGTTTTGAATCTACAGGCGGGAAATGTATTTCCTCTTTTCTGGGAAAAAGCAGAAATCTCTGGGTGGGGGAATGAAATGTATATTTCATGGAATGAAATACTTATTTTCAGATCAAACCTAAGTTTGTTTTACTGCTTCACCAACATAAAATGCTTCATTCATACCTCAGCTACCATATAAATTTTTATTATATGGCATATTTGTGAAATGTAAAAATATAAAAACCTTTGTTTTGTATACGGCAATGTCAATATACCCTATACTAAAGGGAGGGCTGTGAACTACTACATCCTATACCACATAACCACATGTATTTTAGTTTCTGCCACCTGAAAAGCAAGAAAAAACAAAAACAGATTTTGCAATATGAAGAATTTTCACAACAAAATAAAAATAGTACATGAACAAAAACAACTTCACCCAGCTATAGTCTTAAGGACTAAGCCAGCAGCACATTTAGATGTCAAGTTTACTTCAACACTGAAAGTACAGTATTATTTCTTCCAGAGTGTATTAGAGTCACTAACAGTGAAGTCCCTCCACTGAAAAGCCATTTTACACTGTTCAAGAACATAAGAGGCACAGACCAACCACTAGAACACTGGAAAACGCATTTCATCCGTCCATGATATATTCTTGACTATAGGTCGAGATGTTTCAGTCTAAAAATTTATCCCAAGAACCTGGGCCAACTTATCCATGGGTCAATGCTGGTTTCCACGTAAGTCAGGGCTGACCTGCCCACCCAACTCAGGGGGGAAAGGAAGGAGAAAGCTGAGACTGACAAAAAAGGTCACAGAGCCTGACTCTGGGTACATCAAGTCAGGAGGCATTTGCTGTGTTGCTTTTCAAAGATCCATTCCCTGGACACCCTCCCCCAGCAGCACAGTCTTCCCAGAGGTCCCTGAAAAACCATTCAGAATAAACAATCCAGATTGGGCCACCAGGAGGGGGGCAATAATCTCAGGTATCTTCCCACAGTCTCAGAAGTACCATGAATGAATGACTGAATGAGACAGGGAACAAAAGACACCAACCTGGCTGACACTTTGCAAGCAGCACTTGCACAGTCTCAAGCAAGCCTCCATATTCGGCTTGGCGTCCACACACACCCTTACCTCGCTTTGCAAGCAGCATGTGCACATGTGAGCTGTCCAAAGCAAACCTCCATAGGCAAGAAGAACTGACATGTCCCTAAATTCTAACCTTAACTTATCCATGGATCATAGCAAATTGTGTAGCTTTGGGTCCAAAACCTGTCCTTGATTTATCCACAAGATCAACTTATATTTGAGTATATACTGTAAACAAGCCTTTGCCAAATTGGTGCCCTCCAAATGTTTTAAACTGCCCTCCCCATCGTAGCCTTAGCTAGCATCAATAATGGGGAGGAATCATAGGAGGTAACATAACCAAACTTCTAGAGGATACCATGTTGGCAAAGGCCACTCTAAACTCAAAACGACACCACTGACAAACCACATGGAGAAGGCTCTTTACCTCTCCCACAACTGTTGAGTGGCAACAATATCTACAGCATGAAGAGTCTTCTTATAAGCTCAGTACACAGTTCCTTAGTGCATTCCTCTCAGCAGCTGAGCTGCCTTCACAAATGAATGGTGAAAAGGGTATAAGGATTGTCTCTTCTGCCTCTCCTCCCACACCCAATGTGGGTCTGAAATACCTGCACTGGCTGGCAATGCTGTTCTCAGTTGCAGCTCAACACAGAAGTGCATTGTTTAAGTGGGTTTCTATTTCACAGTAGTGCAACAGAGAATTATGTTTATAACCACTATCTAAATAACAGATAGACAGACAGACCTTCATAAACACAAGAGAGCTATTAGAGCAATATGAGGTCACATGTTTACTATTATGACTGCAAAAACAGAATGCCCAGTTGGCTTTAAACATTTTTGCAGACCAATGTCCATGCCCCAATTTAAAACTCAAAGCTAACTCTGGTTAATATAATCTAAGACTAAATCTGTGTAAGATACACGTTATGGCCAACACTGAACAAGACTGGAGGTGGGAGAGAATTCACAACAAAAGAGTGTTCTTAATTTCCTAACTAAATCTCTCCAAGATGCAAATGCTTTTCTTATAATGTTTAGATGTGCATCAAAATAAAACCTAGCTAGTTATTCTCCAACTCAGTTTACAGTGGGTTAGATTTGAAGGGTGCCTTCAATTCACGGAAAGGAACAAGATTCAGAGGAGGCTTTCCATTTCAAGGGAGGGGGGAGAGATTTTCACCAGTTTTTCCTGCCTCACTTTTCATGTCACTCTAGAACAAGATGGGAAACTTCCCAGGAGTGAGGGAAGTGAGCACTGGATACCCACCCTCACAATTCACCAGGAGCTCTGTTATTTGCTTTTGGGTGCCTTCAAACAGCTTCTGACTTATGGCGACCCTAAAGTGAACCTATTATGGAGTCTTCTTGTCAAGTTTTGATCAGAGGGAATTTGCCATTGTCTTCCTCTAAGACTGAGAGAGCGTGACTTGTCCAAGGTCACCCAGTGGGTTTCCACAAATAAGCAGGGATTCAAACCCTGGTCTCCAGAGTTGTAGTCCAACACTCAAACCACCACACCATGCTGGCTCACCAGGAGCTCTACCCTAGCAATAAAAAAAACTACCTCAGAAATGCAGTGGCAAAAAGTTCTCCACGCCCAAAAATTTCTGCCATGCTGATGGATTTTGGTGGTGGCAACTTAAAAAAAACCCTTTTTAAATATAAGAACAAGGCATGTGGGGTCTGCATGCCTTGATCTAAAGCACAGCCATACTTCCAGAAGTACAGTTCTGATTTAATGGTTCAACACTCTACACACACCTCACTCCTAAAAGAAAAGGCAGCTTTTCAGTGAAGGGGGCAGTGTAGAAGGAAGGAGAGATTGTTAGAAACTGCTACTCTCTTCCTTTAGTTCAAACTGAATTCAATGAGTGCAAATCTCAGTCCAACCAGTGCAGGGGTTGACCTCACACTGACTATACACTTGATATCCTTGCAGTGATCATATATTGCCAAAAAGATGGCTGTCATCCATAGCTTTGACAGCCCTGAACAATGAGAGGGGAGGCTAGCAGAAAAGAATGATCATATACATCGCACACTCCCCTACCTGAAGGAATGGTAGAAACTACTGAACACAATCTGTTGCTGCACTCAACAGTCTTTGTGCCAAAGCCATGGTGCAAAAATTACCTACAGAAGAAATGCTTTTCTTCAAGTAACTAGCATGTGGAAGATGTGTTTCTGGAAAGTAAAACCTACACAAGAAAGGTCAAGAAAATTCACTGGCTCACAAACAGTATTTCCCTTGACCTTTTTAGCTTAGGTTTTCATCCTCCTAAGTTACTAAGAACATTCCACAAAACATTTTTGCCCTTTCAAAAACTCCTTATCAAAAGACTAAACTAATTGTTTTCTCTAATAAGTTTAAAAGGCCATACAAGAGCAAGTCAACTCATATAACACACCACATTCCTTTCCAATTTCTCAGTCAATATGATCAGAATCACAAAAACAGCTCACCTGATGTTTTTATAGTGTGTTTGCATGTTCCCATAAAACTTATTCCTGTGCACCCTGCCTTAGAAATCTTGCAGATCATAAAATATCTGGTGCTAAACTATTATCTTCCCAGTTCACTGTTCCTACCTGCATGTAGAAAGGTGCCTATATCATTGGGCATGGATTTTAACTTCTCTGTGGGTGTGGAGTGTCCCCCACTGTCCCTGTACCTACCTTTCTCAGATCCTAGGTTATATGAATGAATAAGATAATACTATACCAGTTTAGAACACTTCAACACAAGGAGGCATAATTACTTATAAAGAAACAAGAGAAAACTCCATATATATGAACACAAAATCAAGCAACTCAAAAGAAGTTAAATATCTAACTTTTTCTTCTGGTTTTGCATTAATGACTCTATAGTGACTTGATTTTTAGGAAATTGCTAGGTTCGAATTCCTATACTTCACATCTTGATAGGCTGGACAGCAATTCCCAAGAACAGGTAGAATGTGACATTTTTCACACTATATGGGACACCAGTCCAATCAGCTTCTAGAAAGTGAATCAATTCCACCTTCTAATCAGTATTGACAACCCATCTGGTTAAATGCATTCATAGTAATACCTTTGGAGCTATATTTATTATGGTAAAGAGATTCTACAACTGTAGTTCTTTCTAAGATTATGGAGTTTAAACTTGCAAAATTCATTATTATATTATTATACAGCTAAAAGGGGAAAAGGTCCTTTCCCATAGATTTATAATCTAAGACACCTAATATAAAAATGAAAGAAGCACTGAGTAAAGGACACTTTGAGCATAGTGATAAGAATTTATGACAAGTTCCTAGGTACATACAGAAAATCTGAGGCAGGGAGGAGCAGTCAGTGGCAGTTAAATACACTGGTTTTGCCAGTAAGCAGATGTGTGCAGAAAGTGATTAAGACATGCGTGATGGGGCAAAGAAATACCATTTGTAAAAATGTTGTTTATGTTGAGTATTACAGTTGTCCCTTCACATTCACTTGGGTTTGGTTCCAGGACCCCCCCCCCCGTGAATACCAAAATCCGTGAATACTCAAGCCCCACTATATGCAATGGCATAGCAAAATGATGTCCCTTATATAAAATGGCAAAATCAAGGTTTGTTTTTTGGATTATTATTTTTTTAAGAATATTTTCAAGCCGTGAATATTTAAAACTGTGAATGCCAAATCCGTGAATGTGGAGGGACAGCTGTATTGTATTGGCCACCTTCATGAGAAGGGCTGCTTGTTGACAAATGATGGTCATGGTGGTGGTTGTTATATTTATTTATATCCCACTCTTTTCACAGTCTGGGACTCAAGGCAGCTTTAAAGATTATAACAGGTACACCTTTAAAATTCCTATCACACAAAAACTAAATATATAATAAAACTAACAACAGAATTAAAAGCAGAAGTATGACTATTAAAAAGAAAAGCAATGAAGGAACAGTTCAGCACATTCTGACAGGCCCTTTTCCCTGCACAATCAGCCATCAAAGACCTGCTGAAACAAAAAGGTCTTCACCTGCCTATGAAAGGTCAGCAGGGCACCAGTCTAACCTCTCTAGGAAGGGAGTACCGGAACCTGGGAACAGTAACTGAGAAGGCCCTCTCCTATGTTCTCATCAGATCTACCTATGAGGGTAGCAGGACAGAGAGTAGGGCCTTCCCGGATGATGTTAAAACACAGGGAGACTCATATAGAATACAAACCTTCAGATGACTTGGACCCAAGCCACATAGGTTACTTTGAATCCAGAACTTTGAATTCAGCTGTAGCTCTTTGGAACAGCTGAGGTTTCTGAACACTCTTCAAAGGCAGCCCCATGTAGAGCATGATACAGTAATCCAAATGGGGTATAACTAAGGCATGTGTCACCACGGGAAGATCCAATGTCTCCAGGCACAGCTGGCACACAAGCCTTAACTGCAAAGGCACTCCTGGCTGCCACTGAAACCTGAGTTTCCAGGGGCAGGACTGAATCCAGGAGTACACCCAAGCTGAAAGCCTGCATCTTCATGGGGAAGATAACCTCATCCAGCACACGCTGAAACACCTCCCCTCATCTGACTTTCCACTGATCAGGAGCACCTCTGTTTTGTCTGCATTAAGTTTCAATTTGTTCACCCTCATCCAGTCAATTACAGTTGGCCCTTTGCATCAACAGATTCAGCATCCATGGATTCCACCATCCACGGCTTTGAAAATATTCCCCCCCCCCACACATACATACACACAAAATAAATTCCAAGAAGCAAACCTTGATTTTGCCATTATATAAGGGATACCATTTTACTATGCCATTGTATATAATGGGACTTGAGTATCCACAGATTTTGGTATCCACAGGGGGTCCCGGGGGGGGGGGGAAACCCAGTGGACACCAACAGCCCACTGTACTAATGACAGGTACTAGTTTAGAACCAAGACAGCCTCCTTGGACTGAGGCAGAAAGGAGTAATAGAGCTGTGTGTCATCCGCACACTGATGGCACCAGACCCCAAAACTCTGGATAAACTCTCCCAGGGGTTCCATGGATATGTTAAATAGCATGAACCCTGCAGGACCCCCACAGGCCAATAGCCAAGGAGTTGAGCAGGAGTCACACAGCACTACCATCTGGGTTCATTCTCCAAGAAGGCACAGAGCTACTGTAAAACAGTGCCTTCAAGTCCCATACCTGCAAGGCTGCCTAGAAGGACACCACAGCCAATGGTATCAAAACTCACTGAGAGGTCCAGCAGAATCAACAGAACATTCCTCCCTTATCCAGTTCCCAGTCCAGGTCATCCGCCAAGGTGACCAAAGCTGTCTCTATCCTGAAAGCAGAAAACCAGGCCTGAAACCAGACTGAAATAGATTTAGATAATCCATCTCATCCAGAAACCTCTGGTGCTGGGTGGCTCCAGATACTGAATAGAAAAAGTGACAATGACTTCAACACTCCTAATTGGGGACTGGACTAAGTAAATTAATTCTGATTGCTCTGAGAGGCCCTAAACCGTAGCTAGCTGAAAGCTCTGCCCAGTTTAAAAACTATTTTAAAAACATTCTTTCTGGGATGACAGTTGTGGGTTGACATAGTTCTGCTGTGGAACTGGAGAGGATGGGGTTGATTAGATGAGAGAGGCTAGCGTAAAAGAAACTGTTGAGAATAAAACTGTAATTAGGGTGTTTGTACTGAGGGGAAATGTCCTTACAAGGTTACAAACAGCAATAATTTTTCTCCCAAAGTCTCAGAGACTATTACCATGTATTTATGTACACTATCCAAATTTAGTGACTGAGTTCCCTTCTGTAAAACAGCATCTCTAACAATCTGGATTGTTGGGTGGTGGTGCTTCATGCCTAAGCCTGAAGTACAAGCCTACAAGTATCGATGGCACCAGATTTAGAGAACCATGGGGTATAGTGGCACTGAGTTCCACCCCCCAAAATAATAAAACTGTGTACAAAGCTAGATCCAAGAGAAACAGTTACCTATACACAAAGAAAAAACCACACCATGCCATGGGATGCAAAAAGAAAAGAGAGAAAATAGTAGATGGTAGGTGGCTGGATCAACAGAAAAAAGAATGAGAAAATACAACCTAATTTGGTGGTACATAGGTACTGCTACACAGGACAGGGGAAAAGATAAAGAAGCTGAGAAAGGAAGCTCTATTACACAGAGAGAAAAGGATATTTAAGAGTGAGTTAAGAAGTACACCCCAACATGTAACCAAAACTTGTAATAAAAACTTGTAAGCAATTATGTGTACAAATGTAACACTCTGGAATCGGTAAAAAAGTTAAGAATATTCTCGAAGTGATTTGAAATTGTATACCCTAAGCTAAAACATTCATTTGACTGCAACCAGTCAACAGATGTGCAATAATGTTCTCTAGGAGTTCCATCATTAAGCTAAAAGCAATGCCTCACATTACTTATTCAGACATTTGCCCTGATCCATCTATATAGGTCAGGAGCCCAATACTTGACAGAAGGTTTCTCCCATTATGAACTTGCCCGCCTCCTGAGATCAGTACTTCAAGCCTTCCTCCCAGGAGCTCATCTGAAAGAGATGTGGAAGGAGATGGCAAGGGAGAGGGCTTTTTCAATTGTGGTCACCCATTTCCTCTATGACAAGATATAGGGGAACCAGACTAGTAGCTCTACACTGAGTAGAAACAGTTTAACAGAACTGCGCTCAAACTGGTTTTTATGATTTACCAGATATACCAGTATATCAACAGAGCAAGCCTTTGTCATTGTGGTTCCTTAATTCATGAACTCATTATTCAATCTACTTTTATAATGGGGTCATTAATGGGGGGGCATATTTGGCCTTGACAAATGCACCTCACTGTACATACTGTTACAGCCCATTATGAACTTACATTTCCATTACAAATCCACAGCACTAGATTGCTATTTAAGGAATTTCTCCATCACCCTGCAATATCCATTTGTAGAGTGGCACATCACACACATCAATGGCAAAGGGCACTGCTAAAGGCAGAATCAAAAAGAGATGTCTAAGTCTTTTTAAAAGCCTTGTGAAAGCCTGGATTTTTGCATGGGATGTAATATTAAAAAAGCACCAAGCACACACACCCTGGCAAAAAGAGCTCCAGAGTACCACAACCAACCACCCCACAACTTTCCCTGGAAGCTTAAACAACAGGGGCACTCAGGGATGCCTGCATGTACAGGCATGTTGAAGCAAGAGGACGATTTCCCTACTATTTTATATGCATGCTTCTATTAATGAGTACCCCTTTAATCAGGTATTGCTGAGACCCATATACTGCCACCATTAAAAACAATTCACTGCAAATTCTGACTATAGCATGATAGACTCACAGTTTAGCTATACAGGTACACCATGTACATTGTTTAACTAACAGCTACACTAACAGCAGAGAAACATAACCACAGTTTTAAGCTGCTAAGGCTCAGTAGTTCTGTTAAGCTCTATTGATACCTTAAACCTTAGCTTCATGTTTCTCTTCAAAAATAAATTCAGTTAAACAGCAAGGAAAAATATACATTCATGCAGGAACACATGAATTTTTCCAATTTGCTCTCTCCTTTACAGCCTCTCTTTCCTGCAAAAACACGCATGCTTTTATACAACTTTCATGCTTTCTGATCAGTTATGCTACCTCCATGAATTCTCACTACTGCTATATTCTTTACTAGCCTAGCTACAAAGAGGTGAAGTTATGACCCAAATAACTTAAAGAAGCTGTGACTAGTTTTATCCAGATGAATCCTGTTAGGGCTCAACTAAGGGCTATTCACTATTTGGCAGTTTTAAGCCTAATTCCACATTAAATTAATCAGTGTGTATTAATTTCCTTGTGCTATTTTTCTATGCAAAAATAATTTAGGTTTCTATTCAAACACAAAGCAAATGAGTATCCAGTATTTCATTTCTATCCTGCTTTTTTATTATTCAGCTCACAAGCTGCATAACACAATTCTACCTATGTTCACATTACTTAGCCACGTTCACATTATCTTACCTTTTCGAAAAATATAAAACTGCATAATGAAGCTAATGCAATGATATTCCTTGCCAAAAAACCCAAGTGTTATAAAAGAGAATGTGAATATCAAGAATGCTTTGACCAACACTACTGCAAATACAGCTGTATACAAAAGCTAAAGAGCAAATGCTGGTTTCAGCAAAATATTTGTATTAGTGAAGTTATCACATGTTCCTGTGTTATAGCTGACCCACATATGAACTATGCTACACAATACTGTCATATAGAGCAGTGGCTCATAACCCTTTACTTTACCACGGACCCCCTTTAAAAATATATTTTGTTGCCATGGACCCCCAAGACTTAACTCAAGATTTAAAACCCAATAGTAGTAGTAGTAGTAGCAGTAATAATAGTAATAGTAATAGTAATAGTAATAATAATACAATTACACCATCCATTAAACCTTCTATCAGAGGCACTGGAGGTGGAGGGAAGACTTTTCTCCTGCTTCGTCCTGCAAGTTTGTGGCTGGAACAGATTGAATGGCAATGCATAGACTCAGCCAGCCAGCAAGCCAGCACCTTGGCTCCTGTCATGTGGCCACTCCACTGCAGGCAGGAAGTGGGCCGTGCAGACTTCAAACCTTTGTGGATACCCTGTGAGGACACTGTGGACCCCTGGGAGTCCGTGGACCACAGGTTAAGAACCACTGGTAAAAAGAATTTAGAGGACAAGCTGAATTTAGGAAAAGAAAGAAAACTGAATGACAATCAACCCTTAGATACAATCACCTTGCCAACTTTTCTGGAACACTCTGCAATTTATTAATTATACCTTACTTCATGGGCAACGTACAGCATTTAAAACTTTATTGTGTACATACAGACCACTGCTGAACACAAGGGCTGGACTATTAATGCAGTAAAATTATTTTGAATGTATTAGAAAGCTACATCAAAACTGCTTTTAGGCAGTTTCCCTAAGACACCAAAACTATTACCAGTGATAGTCATCCTAGCAGTCTGCAGGAGAGGGAAAGAACATGGGAAGCAGGGCCCTACCCATCTGCCCTTCTACAAAAATACATTTGCTTTTCTTCTCTTCCCTCTCCCTTTTTTTCTTTCATGATGTGCCATTTTAAACCAGATGTCTGCATGTATTTTTGGAGCCTTCTTTGGCTGAGGAGCAGGATACAAATAAAATTAAAAACAAAAACAATTTAATAATTTATTTCAAGTGAAAAATTGGGGACTAGCAGCTGCATCCCAAGACTCACAGTTGTGGCAAATAAACACTGCCATCACACCCTCATAAATATAATGCCGAGCTAGTCTTGCAGGGAAGCATGATATAAATGAAATAAGCAGAATAATCAAATAGTGTTCAAACAATATAACCAAACAAAGCTCAATTTAACCAAAGTAAATATTATAGTTAAACTGGTGAGATATATCAGTAAAATTTCAAACAAACATGTTTATGTACATGCACTTACTATTTTTTTCTTCTGGGATTTTAGGTCTTCCAAGGCTTCATCTGGAAAAAAATTAAATTAATGTGAAAAGTCAAATGTATCTATGTATACAAATGATAAAACAGCCACATTCAGCATTTGGATATAAGATATTTTCTCCATCTATTGGTCAAAATTTCAATAGAACATTAGCTATTCCTCTGTCTTTTGGCTAATTAATGAGAGAGTTCTGTAAGACTCATTACCATTCACAATCAACTTACCATTTTTATTGCAGCCAAGTGTAGTGAATTATGAAGGCCTCTAAAAAATTTTATGCAACACTTTATCAATCAAGCTGCTATTAGAACTAAAATTGTTTTGACCTATTGTACGAGCTTCAATGGACAAGGCAAAAAAAAAAATATGTGAAGCTGCTGATACAGACATGACACTTAATAAAAAGTGTATTAGGCCTAAATTTAAACAATGCTCTATGCTTTAAAGTGTTAAAAATCAATCCCCAAATTAGCATGTGTTATCAGAGATCCAATCTTGCATGGCTTGTAGGTTAATAAATCCTGCTTTATTCAAGAAATTACTTCTAGTCAGAAAGTCATTCCATTATGGTAAAAGAGAAAGGACACTATTATAGTGTATAAAATCTTCACTAGTCATTCCATTATGGTAAAAGAGAAAGGACACTATTATAGTGTATAAAATCTTCACTCAACCGCTTGGAAAAAGAAAGAAAATTTGAATGTTATTTTTTTTTAAATGCAGGACTTTTCATGAAATCAATGCAACAAGTTTAAAATTAAAAAGTAAAACTTTAATGAAGTAAGGCATTACCAAAGAAGCAAAAATACAGTTCTACAGCAAGCAAGCCAGGTGAGCAGGGTCTGGATCATATCTGTAAAGGGCCTAGAACACAAATGGTACTACTTAAACTAAATTGCTTATCATTGTTTGAAGAGAATGGCAACCTTCAAGATTCATTACTGAACTGAGAATCTTCTAGCATACCATGTTTATGCCACAGGCATCACATTATTCAAACTATCAGATAAGTACAGTACAGTTTGTTAGAAAGTATTCAAAGGCAATGGGCTGGTTAGAAACAGAGACAGTTAATGTAGCATAGTGATTAGACTTTGGAGGTACTGGAAAGTAAAGCTCAAATCTCCACTTTGCCAAGAAACTCAGCTTGGGTAAATGACTACCTTATTCAGGTACTCTAAGGACAAAAGGGATATCCCTATATATGCTGTTTTCAGTTCCTTGGAAGGAGTGTATAAGTGAACCAGAACTTCTACAACAACCTATCCTTTTAAGCACTTATTTCAAAACCACAATGGATTTTAACCATTAACCACCAACATGAAGGATAATTTGCAAGAAACAGCTTTCAACTCATAGATTCAAGTTCCTCTCCCTAGTAAACCCATCCCCTGCCTACAAATGCCTCAGGGTAGATTAGCTTCCAGAATAAAAAAAACAGCCTGTGATGACATCATCTGCTTTCTTGAAATAAGCAAGGAAGAATACAAGGAGAGTTAGGATTCAAATCCTAAAGTCCTAGTGAACACTTAAACCACTATGCCATGCTGGCTCTGGTCAGGAATTCTGGGTGTTGAAATACAAAACATCTGTACGGTCAATGATTGAAAGCCATGACTTTAAAGTGCTTTATGTTTAGGTCATGGACTAAACTATGCACCTGAAACATGTACATAGACATTCCCCTGTTTTGTTTATAGGTGAGCAGATAAAGAAGAAAAGATCAAAGGTGAAACATCCTATTGCTCACTGAATGACTTTTGATCAAGCACAATACTTCACTAACAGAAGGGGTGTGATTTTCACCACCACCTTGTTCTGTCTCCAGATCCCAAGTCAATGATGTTTTGGATGATCCCCTGGAGAAGATCTTGGTTGGGGGGGGGGGAGACACAGAGGAAAATCAGGCCTTATCTATTCGAGGCAATAAAATGTTGAAATAAAAAAAAACTATAAGGAATAAAATAAAATAAAATAAATGTGGGTTGGTGCACAGTAACACCAATTTGCAGCAGCATCCATTTGTCTCCACTTCTTTTGGTAAGATCATAGGTATGTGAAGCTATCCGTGTTTGATGTGTCACACAGGCATGCCTGCGAATCAAGATGGCAGACTTGAGTTAATTACTCGTGTTTTCATTCTCCCCAAGTTGCCGCCACGAAACAGTATTTTTTAAAAAAAAAAAGTAAATCCAAGGTGTGGAAGTGCAAGCTTCTACTTAAACAAGCTTAAAAAAAACATTTCCTTGCACACGTCCAATCAATCAGCAATCTACTTCTGTCCTTACCGAGAATGTGCTTCAATCTGAATCAGTTGTCCCAACAAGCAGGGATACACAGTTTTTCAAAAACTTTGTGGAAAGCCACGAAGGCTTTTTCTGCACAACATATGGTATCTTTGGTCCCCCTCCTTCTGAATACAGCGAATCGCCATGGGATCCAATTTAGACAAAAGGTATTCTCTTCAAATTCTATGAGTATTTTCACTCTTTAGACAACCTTTCACTCTTCTCTTCTTAGTGAAGACATCTACTGGATTCACAGCAAGTCTATGAGCAATAACACAATTGGACCCAGAAGCACTGTACTACTAAATAAACCAAAATGCCAGAAAACTGGGAAGGGGAGTGTAGAAAATCAGGATTTCTTTTGAAGTTTTCAAACTCCCAGTTAGAGATTTGTCATTTGTTAAGCGCAAGAAGACTGAGGGAAAACACACTCTAATAAAAAGATGTGCCTGGCAGATTTCTGCAACCATCTAGGGAACTATTTCTAACCAGCTATACCTGGTGTAACATACACCATTCCCCCCGCGTGCTACACCCCCCCATGTTACACATGCCAACCCCCATGCCACCCTCCCTGTACTTGTGCTGCTCTTCCCACGGCTGCACCACCCTCCCCATGCTGTCCCGTGATGCCCTTCCCATGCTTGCACCACCCTCCCTGCGCCCCATGCCTCACTCCCTGCACTCACACCACCCTCCCCACACCCCATGCTGCCCTGTGACACCCTCCCTGCACTCTCACCGCCCTCCCCACACCCTGTGCTGCCCTCCCCGCATTTGCACCGCCCTCCCCGCAGCCTGTGTCGCCCTTTGCCGCCCTCCCCTCCCTGCACCCTGTGCCGCCCTGTGCCACTTCTCCCCACACTCGCACCACCCTCCCCGCACCCAATGCTGCCATCTGCCACCCTCCCCACACCCCGTGCCACCCTCCCCGCATTTGCACCGCCCTCCCCACAGCCTGTGCCGCCATGTGCCACTCTCCCCGCACTCGCACTGCCCTTCCCGCACCCCGCGCCACCCTGTGCCACTCTCCCCGCACTCGCACCACCCTCCCCACACCCCATGCCACCCTGTGCTGCCCTCCCTGCCCTCGCACAGCCCTCCCCGCACCCCATGCCACCCTTTGCTGCCCTCCCTGCCCTCGCACCGTCCTCCTCGTACATGCCGCACACAAACACACACCATGCCACATCCCCCCATGCTTCTCACACCCCCTCTCCCTCCGCCATGTTTAAAAAGGAGTGAAACTTCCACATGGTCCTGCCCTCAGTGTGCTGATTAGCTGCCCAACAGAGCTTTGATTGGTTGATCAATTTCCTAAGCAGCCAATCAGCACACTGGAAATGGGAACATACCTAAGAGCAATATAGATAGATAGATAGATAGATATTTCACACTAATGGAACACTAAAAAGAGAACCAGATTATAAAGATAAGGCAAATTCTTAGGCTTTTTGGCAGGGAAGGGGAAAGGAGGTATCAATGACTGGCTCTAACTTAGCCTGCCATGGGTTTCTTCTATACATAAGATGTATATTGTTGTTCACCTTCAAGTAATTTCCAACTTACGGCAACCCAAAGGCAAACCTCTCACAGGGTTTTCTGAGGCTGGGAGTGTGTTACTTGCCAAATGTCAGCCAGTGGGTTTTTATGGCCAAGCAGGGATTCAAACCCTGGTATCCAGAGTCACAGTCCAACAGTCAAACCACTATGCCATGTTGACTCCTTATATATCAAATGCTTAATACCTCCATGCAGATGACCAAGGAAGAATAATCACAGGACAAATACAGAAGAGTTTTAAGTTTTAAGTCATTCGTTTCACTTAATCTTCTGTGAAGTCACAGTCTCTGAGCCGATATACCCTATTGTTTTTGTAGTTATATGCTTTCAAGTAATTTCCAACCTGTGGCATTTCTAAGCTGAACCTACAATGGGGGTTCTCTTGGCAAGATTTGTTCAGAGGAGGGGTTGGGTCTGTCTTCCACTGAGGCTGGGAGAGTATGACTTGCCCAAAGTCACCCAGTGGGTTTCCATGGCTGAGTAGGGATTCAAATTCTGGACTCTAGAGTCTTAGGAGATTTTCACACGGGGCCAAAATGCCCCGTTACTGCCCCGCTACCTCCTCTCCCGTTCCTGCCACGGAATAACATAAATCTTTCACACACTCATCTTAATTCCGCAGCAGGAACGGGCTCCCCCTCCCCTTGCTGGCTGGCCGTAAATGCAGCCGTCGTAAGGCTGCTTTTACGACCGGCCGTCTGAAACATTATCACATTATCACGTGATAATGCCGGATGGTAAATTTAAAAAATAAAACTCCCCCAAACATAAAATCAGTTCACCACGCACAAAAACACTCTTTAAATCACATAATCAAAACAGGGAGGGTAAAATAAAGGGTGCCACTTACCTGGATGTCCAGATTGTTCCAGGAAGTGCTCAGAACGGACCTACCCTCCACGGCTGTCATTTCGGAACAGGAACGGGGCTCCTGTTCGCACACCCATGATTGCATGATAATGACAGAATGGGAGGTATATTCACGATGAAAAATTGTGATTACATTGTTCTGGAACAGTCACGGGAGTAGGATGGATGCAAGACAGAATGGGGTCAACATCATCTGAAAGGGAAAATCTTTCCCAACCCTGTTCTGTTCCTGCCACGGGATATATAGCCTGTGTGAAAATCTCCTAAGTCCAACACTCAAACCACTACACCACCTGGGCTCTCATACCCTATTGCAGTCTCCCTCAATCTGGTGCCCTCTAGATATGTTGGCCTGCAAAATCGATCACCTCTGCATGTTTATGGGAGTTGTAGTGCAACACATATCGAAGGCATAATGACAGACAAGGCTGCTTTATTGTAACTAAAAATAAATATGCACAATGAAATGCTATTAATATTATTATTTATCATCATCATCTTTCGTTAAATCCCACTTTCTCCCCAGAACTGGGACTTGTAGCTATGAATGGTTATGTTACACAGGTAACAAATAACAAATACACAGTTGTGGAAGTGGGATGGAATCTAATAGGATCCAGAAAGATGGATAGCATGACCCTTGCCCTAAATTTTCAAAGGCCTGCGTAAGGTGATCCAGGTCTTTCAGATCTTTACAGTAATCAGTTAGTGTTGATGCCATGGGCACCTGCTTGGCACCACAGTATGCAAATATCTTCATGGCTTACCTAGAACAACGCTTCCTTAGCACGCGCACCAAAAAAACTCTCCCCTACCTATGGTTTCTTGATAAAATCTTTATAATTTGGCCACATTGAAAGCAATCATTTGAGAAGTCCCACCAGCACTTCAATTACTTCTGCCCTATCAGCAACCTGACCCTGGAAAATTCCACACAGCAAATTGACTTTCTTGACACACCTGTGCAACTGCACAATGGACTTCTAAGCACCACTCTTAACAAAAACCCACTAACAGCTACACATACTTACATGCCTCTAGTTTCCATCCAGAACACACTACCAAATCTATTGTTTACAGCCAAACTCTCCGATACAATCACATCTGCTCCAACTCACCAGACACTCAAATCTCTTGGCTTTACAACAGGCATTTCTTTGTTACCTACCCTGATAGCCCCCGTTTTGGAAAATCACATAATTTGCAATGTTTAATCATCTGGCTGAATGCGGCCTGTCACGTGGTTAGCAGGTATACCAGGGACCCCCAGATGCCAAGCTGGAGTCACATATAACCAAGGGAGGGGCCTTTGGAAATTTCCCAAACAAATAATACTCAGGTCAGAGTTAACACCTGGAGGTGAGTCATTCACTAATCCACTCAATGACAGCAGAGCCTTTTATGGTTGTAAAATGAGTCCTTCCTCTCCTCTTCCCCTCCAACAATAGACCTTGCTTGCTTCTATTCAATTCTAAAAGCAATGCCCATCAACAATAGTTAACTCTGCTGGAACATCCTTTTTCTAGTCCTGGGAGACTCCAAGAAACATTGCAATTCATTCAAAACGCTATCCCTTCAGAGGGAATTATTAGATATAAATATCACCCCAAATTGCCACCAAAGTGTGCACAGACCCCCTTTATTCCCAAATCCACACCAGTCTGTGTTACCAGGTGCACAAATCCCTTGCTTTCTAACTGCATGTCAGTTTGTGCCACCATTCTGCAATCCGCCTCTTCATTTTAGTTTACTTCTCAATCTCAGCTCTACAGGATCGGTATAGTATAACCCGCAATCCCCTTACTCTATTCCTCTATTTAAATACTTCCTACTATTTTCGTCAGCCTTGTGTGAGTGTCTGAAGCCTGAGTGTTTGCATGAATGTTGTTAATATTAATTTCCAATGAAGACCAGTTAATTGCATGTTTTGGCTTAGAGTTACTACTAGTATACATCGGTCAAAAGATCCTGCTGTTACCCGGTCTCTCGCTGGCATATCTGAGTTAATTAAATATTGCTCACTATTAATATTCAGGCATTAGAAGGTTCCCACAGACCCCATGCAATTTGGGTAACATCTCAAACTACAATACCCACCTAAGGAGGAGAAAAAACAAATTGAAAAGGCAAGATTAATACCCAGGAGCCATTTATGACAAGACAAACCAAAAACACAAAATGACAGAACACCCCTAATGGTCACCTACAATCCCTAGCGGAGACCATTAAATGTGGTTTAGTTCTGGAAAATAACCAATTCTGGAGATTAACACAGTCCTCTAACAAGGGAGGCAGGCCATTATTGCCCTACAGACAGGCTCCATTTCCCTAACAACTACCCACATACAACAGGATACATAACATGGATAGTAATACAGTAATAATACTGCCACAAACCCAGATGCCAACTCTGTCCCCACATTTACTCAAGGAGCAATATTATAGGGGCCAATAACATTAATCACAACACCAAAAGTACATTTACTTGCTCTTCCTCCAATGTTATATATGCCCTCCTATGCCACCAAGGTCTCTTTACATTGGAGAAACAGGATAGTCTCTATGCAAGAGGATCAATGGACACAAATCTGGCATTAGAAATGGCAATATCCAAAAAACAGTTGCAGAACATTTCAACCTTCCTGGACACACAGTAAGTGATTTACAGGTTGCAGTGCTTGAACAAGGAAATTACAAAGGAAGACTAGAAAGAGAAACTGCTGAACTGAATTATATTCACAAATTCCAGTCCATTATCAGAGGTATGAACAAAGACAACGGCTCTCTAGCACACTACATATATTAGTACAAGAGTCCTCACTAGTACACATATATAACAAAAGGAGTCTTCTCAGAAAAGAGTTTTGAACCCAAGGAAACTGACTTTTGGTAAGCAGATAGGAACGTTGGTCTTACCTGTGATACGTCCTTTTCCAGGGGAGAGACAAGGAGGATCCTCTAGATCACTGGTTAGCTCCACCCACTCACTCCTGGTAGGCAGGTAACAAAGGTCTTTGTGTCGGCCCCCTCCTCTGACATCATCCAGGGGAGCGACCCATCTCAGGCCAGTTCCTTTTCCAGCCTCCATGAATGTGCTCCTAAGAAACAAAGTTAATTCTGCCAACAAAAACACAAGGTAAATCTAACAAAGTCTAACTATAGATAAACAAAATGCTATTATGTCTACAGAGGTGCCAGTAAAGAAAAAACAGAGGGTGGGGAGGATCCTCCTTGTCTCTCCCCTGGAAAAGGACGTATCACAGGTAAGACCAACGTTCCTTTTCCCAGTGGAGAGACGCCGGAGGATCCTCTAGATCACTGGGATCTACAAAAGCCCACCAAAAATGTAGTCTCTCGGGTGGGAGCTGGCACCAGAAAAAATTAGATATCACTTGAAGAACACAGTTTGGGCTCAGGCCCTGACAATCTGCTGCAAAACCCTTCTCCCAAAGGCAGCCTCCGCTGATTGCAGCTTGTCCAGTCTATAATGACGCAGGAAGGTAGATGATGACTTCCATGTCGCCGCCCTGCAGATCTCTTCAAGAGAAGCATCTCTGTCCCAGGCAGTTGACGTGGCTGCACTTCTGGTTGAATGTGCCAGGATCCCCTCCGGAACTGGGATCCTCAAGGACTCGTAGCAAGCGGCGATACAGGCTCGCAACCATCTGCTTAATGTGGAAGAGGAGACTCTGCGACCCAAGTATCTCTGATGAACTGAGATAAACAGTGACTCCGAGACCCTAAATGAGCTAGTCCTTTTCAAATAGATGCGGACTGCCCTGCGAACATCTAGGGTATGCCATATGCGTTCCAACTCCTTAGACGGATTTGGGCAAAAGGAAGGTAGAACAATATCTTGGGAGGTGTGGAAGGCAGAGTTCACTTTAGGTCTGAAGTCAGGACGGGTGCGTAGGATGATCGAATCCGGACGAATGATACAAAGGTCCTTTCGCACAGACAGTGCGCCCAGCTCTGAAACTCTACGGGCCGAAGTGATGGCTACGAGGAAGAGAACCTTCCAGGACAAATGCTTAAGGGAGACCTGTCTGAGCGGTTCAAATGGAGGAACCGTCAGGGCCTTAAGAACAGTGTGAAGATCCCAAGTCGGAAATCTATGGGCCGTAGGAGGGGCCAGGTTTGCGAGACCCCTGAGGAACCGACGTAAATCCGGATGTGTAGAGATTACTGGTGCCTTGTCCGGTGGTAAGATCGAGACTATGGCCGCTACCTGTCTTTTAATGGTGTTAGGTCGCAAGCCCCGTGCGACACCCTCCTGAAGGAAGGCTAGCAACATGGGTACCGTAATGTCTAGTTCATTAAATCTCTTCCTTCTGCACCACCTGCGGAACACTCTGAAGCTGTATTCGTAGATCCTTTGAGTCGAGTCCCTTCTCGCTGCGAGGATCATCTCCACTACCTCTTGAGAGTATCCCTTGGATGTCAGCATCTCCCTCTCAATCTCCAGGCGCGGAGCTGTAGCCAGTCTGGATCTGGGTGATGTACCCTGCCCTGGGAAAGAAGGTCTGGGCGAGTCGGAAGAGTAAGCTCTGACACTGCCATGGATAGGATCTCTGAGTACCATGCCCTCCTGGGCCACGCTGGGGCTACTAGGATGATCTCTGCTTCCACTGTTCGTATCTGCCTGAGCACCCTGGCCAACAGTGGTATGGGTGGAAATGCGTAAAGCAGCCCGGGGGGCCATGGGAACGTGAGGGCGTCCATCCCCTCGGCCCCCTCTGTTCTGAATCTGGACAAAAAGCGAGGGAGCTTGGTGTTCACTGGGGATGCGAACAGGTCCATGCAAGGACTGCCCAGTTCCTGGCAGATGAGGCCGAAGACCTCCGGATGCAGGCTCCACTCTCCCTGGTCTACATCTGTCCTGCTGAGCCAATCTGCTTTGGAGTTGAGTGCTCCCTGTAGATGTTCCGCCTCTATGGAGAGTAGATTTCTCTCGACCCAATTGAACAACAGTGTGGCCTCCCTCATTAGTAGCCGGGATCGCGTTCCTCCTTGGCGATTTATGTGGGCCTTCGTCGTGGTGTTGTCTGTTCTGATGAGGACTGCCTGGTTGAAAACCTGCTTCTTGAAACTCCGTAGGGCCAGGCGTACTGCTCGAAGCTCCAGCCAATTGATGCTGTGTTGGGACTCCTCCTGCGACCATCTTCCTTGCGCAATGGCCTCCGCACAATGCGCCCCCCAGCCTCGGAGGCTGGCGTCCGTGGTGATCTGAATCCTCTGAGGTAGCCATATGTGGCGACCCCGCAGGACTGCGCTGGACATCCACCATTGCAGAGCCTGTTTCACATCCTGTGGTACTACAATCCTCGTGTGTCTTTGTAGGGATATCTCGTGTTGCCAAGGAAGAAGTAGCCACTGCAGAGGCCTCGCATGAAACCGTGCCCAAGGAACACTCTCTATGGCCGCCACCATCAGGCCCTGTAGCTTTGCTAACAGCATTATATCTGATTTCGGGGCCCTCAGAACCCGGAGGAGCACTTGTCGTAGTGCTAGTACTCTTTCCCGTGGAAGGGAGATTTTCCCTGAGCCGGTGTCCAGGATCGCTCCCAGATGCTGAATTCTTGTATTTGGTACCAGGGAGCTCTTCTCCAGGTTGACCAGAAAGCCATGTTCCTGTAGAGAGGTGAGAACCCGTTGGACATCCATCCTCGCCTTTGCCTCCGTTGTGGATCGAATCAGAAGGTCGTCCAGGTACGGGTAGACGTGAAGGCCACTCCGTCTCCAGCAGGCGACCAAGGCCACCATGATCTTTGTGAAGACTCTTGGTGCTGAGGACAGACCAAAGGGAAGGGCCCTGTACTGGAAGTGCCGCTTGTCGTAGGCAAAGCGCAGGAAACGACGATGCGGAGGAAAAATAGGCACGTGGAGATAGGCATCCTGTAGGTCCAAGGAAGCCAAAAAGTCCCCGGGGCGTAGGGCTTCCAGAATGTGACGTAAGGTTTCCATCCAAAACCTGCGCTGACGCACAAACTTGTTGAGGTTCCTTAGATTTAAGATTGCCCTCCAGGAACCATTCTTCTTGGGCACCAGGAAAATGTTGGAGTAGCAGCCGTGGGTCCGATGGACACTCGGGACCTCCTCTATGGCACCTAAGGAGAGCAGATGAGAGATGGCTTGTAACATCAGACGATGTTTGGCTTTGTCCCTGGAACGTGGGGTAGGGATAAAACGTCGGGGGGGCAGGTTGGAAAACTCTATGCGGTATCCTTGTCGCACCGTTCGTAACACCCACTTGTCCGTTGTTGAGTTCTCCCAAGAGGCGACGAACGCCTGAAGCCTGCCCCCGACTCGGAACTCCGAGTCATGCCTGTTGGTGTTTGGAGTGTGGTTTAGAGTTGGCTGGCTGATAAGGCCGGGACGACGATCCCGGTTGGTGTCTGCGGTGGGCCTTATTGTCACCCCACCTTTGTCTGAAATTTCTGCTGTCCCGCTGCTGGAAATTAGAAGAGGTGGTGGGGGTGACAGGGCTGGGTTGGGACCGGTAGGGACGAAAGGAACGATAACCCTTAGTTGGTCTCCTCTCTTCTCTCCTTTTGGATGAGATGAGGGCCTTCTTCTTGTCCTTCCCCTCCACCAGCACTGGTTCCAAGGATTCGCCAAACATCTTCTCACCTAAAAAGGGAGAAAAAACCAGGTTCTGCTTGGATTTGAAGTCAGCTTGCCAGCTCTTGAGCCACAGAAGCCGCCTTGCAGCAATTGTTGCCGCCTGGGCCCTGGCCGAAAATTGGACTGCGTCCAGGGAGCTATCTGCAAGAAAGGCCGAAGCACGAGAAATCTTATTGAGGCCCTGTCGAAGCTTGGTGGAAGATCTGGGAGTGTCCTTCAGTAAGTCTCGTGTCCACTGCAGGGAGGCCCTGGCCACCATCGTAGCTGTGATAGAAGCCCTTATAGCCAGTGATAGTGCCTCGTGAGCTCTCTTGAGCGCAGAATCCTTACGTCTATCCTCAGGAACCTTGAGTGTATCTTCCCCATCTTTACAAAAGATTGCGGAAGAAACCAACGCGGAAACCGGCGCGTTGATCAGAGGCACTTGAAGCTTGGTCCTGACCTTCTTCGGTAAGGCATATAGCTTTTTTGCTAGAGCAGGTTGAGACTTATTAGCTGCAGGAGCGGCCCACTCATCCCTTAATACTTGCATAATGTTAGCTGGCACAGGCATTTCCAAGGTTGCTGGCGTAGATGCCGGGAAAAATTCTGCAGACATCTTTGGCAAATCAGGATCAAGCTGTTGGTCCTGCTCCTGCACCAGGGATAAGCCCATAGTCTTCACGGTTTTCGTGAATAGGGTGGGAAGATCCTCAATTTTAAACAGCTGGGCGGAAGAGCGGGGGGGTTCTGCGCCCGCTCCCTCTTCTGCTGAAAATTCGTCCTCCTCCTGACCTGAGGCAGCATCCTCGAGTGGATCCTCCTCTGCAGATATCTCCCCTTCTTCTGCTGAGAGGGCCTGGGACTGTCCGTCCTCTACGTCCTCTGCGACCCCAGTCCGCCTGGGGACAGCCTCAGCTTCTGAGCCAGAGGCCCAGACCGTCTCCTCTTCATCCTCCCCCCAACTCTCCTCCTCTTCCTCCCTCGCGTGTCTCCCTCTCTTCCTCGGCGGCGGGGCACCCGCGGACGCCCTCCCTGACGCGCTTGTGCCCTCCTCTGGATCCGAGTCTTCTCCGCGCCGGGATTTCGCAGCCGCCTTCCCTCCCCTGCGGAGCCCAGCCCCCTTCCCAGCTAGCCGCGCGATGAGCGTGCGCGCGCGCTTAGGCGCTCCAGACCGCGTCGCCGCTTTGCGCGGCTTTTTTAAACTGGCTGGGCATTTGGGGGGCTTCTGCTTCTGCTGAGGCTCCACAGGATCGGCCTGGAGCTTGTGCATCTCGGCGGGAAAAAACGGCTGCCGCGGCTGGCCAAAGTAAGCAGGTTGGAAGGGAAGGGAGGGAAGGGCCGTCGCAGTCTGGAGCGGTGGGGAGGACAGATTGGGACGCACCGAACCTTCTCCCGATGGGGGGGTCGCGGCGAGGGACGAAGGGAGACACCCCTGAGCAGCCGCCTCCGCGGTGGGAGGGAGTATGGGGTGGGCCAGGGTGGGGGGCCAGGCCGGCCAGCCCTGGGGAAGGGCGACCGGAAAGGTTGCTGCCGCGTGGGACGAACCCCCCCTTGCCAGAGACCAGAGTAGCCGAGCAGAGCAGGCTGCGTGAGACCCGCGGCCAACACCCCCAGGGTCTCCCTTGTTACTAAGTCCTTGACCCAGGCTGCCAACGCAGGTGTGTTGGACTTATCCTGGGGGGACGGGATCGGGGCCCCAGAATTACTCACGGCCTCCTCCCGATCCGACTCAGCCTCTGCAGCGCGGCCAGTCTCCTCCGTGTCGGAGACGGTCCCCGCCTCCTCCTCCAGGAGGGTTCCCGTTGCGGCTGCTTCCTGCCCGTGTCCCAGATCCAACGACTGGGGTGCGGGCAGGGGAAGATCAAAAACTGGTTCGGAAGGCTTGTCCTCCTGGCCCAGTAAGGGATCCATCACGCCAGCGGGGGGCTTGTCCCCCTTTTTGGATCCCTTATTCTTGGTCTTGTTCTTCTTAGCTTCCCTTGCCAAGTCCATCATGGCCGCGCGCTATTGTTCTCCACACGTGGCCACCAGGAGCAAGAGAACAAACGACCTCCAGGAGTGGTAGGCAGGAAACAACTGGCCTGAGATGGGTCGCTCCCCTGGATGATGTCAGAGGAGGGGGCCGACACAAAGACCTTTGTTACCTGCCTACCAGGAGTGAGTGGGTGGAGCTAACCAGTGATCTAGAGGATCCTCCGGCGTCTCTCCACTGGGAAATTATTGTTTTCATACCTCAACACTAACTGACATTGCAAAGATCTGAAAGACCGGTATCGCAAGGGACATGATTTGTGTCTTTCTGGATCCTATTACATTCCACCCCATTCCCACAACTGTATAAATATGCTTTATACCAGAGCATTTATTATCACTCTATACTACATCCAAAGAAGTGGGTTTTACATCAATGAAAGCTCACGCTAAAATAAAAACCAGTTAAGTCTTAAAGGCGTGACCACATTTTTTCTTCCTCCCGCTTCCTTTCTTCCTCCTTCTTATGCTGCAAGAGACTAACATGGCTGCTTCTTTGAAAGTAACTGCCATGTATTTACATGTGCCATGACACATCATGTCAGCTTAGCTATCTATCACATCCTACAAAGAACTGTCATAGATAAGGCAGAGTTCAGTTTTGAAATGGGTCAAAACTAACCAAAGTGTGGTACACATTTTTCTAATTTCCTTCTCTTTTCCATCAAAAGATTCCCAAAACAGTTAAAAATACAAAAGAGCACAAGTGAGTATAAAAGAAGACAATTTTTGAAAGGTTAGCAGAGAAAAAGCAAAGCAAGGGAAGATAATAAGCCTAAAGTAAGAGCTTGTGAGTACCAGTTCTCATGATCCAAAGCTCTGTTAAAAGAGCCAAGTCCTAGTTGCTCATTTAAAGTCATTTGTGTCAAGCAGATCTCTTGGAAGGGCATTCCACACAGCAAAAAATGACTTCTGTCACATATCCTGGGGCAGTGTGAGATCTGGGAGCATTCCCACCTACAAACTTTGTACATTGTGGGTACTACCTCATCTCAAAGAGGCTGAATACCAAACCCCAGACTGGCAGAAACCCTACTCAATAGTATCTTTGTCCTGTTTTGAGAAAACATTGATTTCTTCATCCACATCAGACCAGAGAAACATAGAAGGGTGTCTTACAAACAGTCAAGAGTCTTCATCTAAGTCACTATTGTCAACTCAGACAGGCAGATCTTCATGGTTATGGGCAGGATTCTTTCCTAATCCCCATCCCTACCCCAAAATCCATGACATTCCTCCATTCAAGAACTAACCAAGCCCAAGCCTGCATAGTTGACTCTGGAGACCAGGGTCCAAATTCCCACTCAGCCATGGAAACCCACTGGGTTACCTTGGGCAAGTCACATTTTCTCAGCCTCAGAGGAAGGCAAAGGCAAACCCCCTCTGGACAAATCTCCCCCCTTAAAAAAAAAAAAAAAAAAAAACCATCTTAGGGTCACCATAAGTTGGAAATGACCTGAAAGCACACAACACCACATAGACACAAGACATAAGTCTTGAATACCATCCCCATCAATTGTTATGGGATGGAATAATGTTTGGAAACTTGCCCTCTAAGACCAGCCAGAGCCACTGATGAACAATACTTGCACTCTCATTCCAGTAAGCATGCCCAGTAAAATATCTGGCCAATAGAACTGAGTTGTCCAAGAAAATCAGCAGGATCACATTTACTCCATTTCCCATAAAAGGTTATCTGACAAAGGACCAAGACTGCCCATGTCCCTAAAGCAAGTCATAAGTTAGACTGAAATGGAGTAAATCTCTTTCAGAAATCTTTTTCAGGTATACCAGAGGTTGAACTACGACAATATGCTTAAGCACCATGACCTGAACTGGGATACTTGAGATCATGACACAGCTTGAGCAGAATCAAATAATAATATACTTTAAAGAATCTTATCATGGTCAGTTTTAAGGTTGTTGAGAACACACACCTCCTCTTTGACAATAGCCAATTTCCACACTTGTTCTTTCCCATGTCAATTCTATCCTGGCAGCTTTAATAAGCCAGGAAGGGCATACAGGCATGGAGCATGCAGGTTGCTGGCCTGACTTCTCAAAGAATCTTGTCCTTGGATCTTCTCATATTGCATAAACCAGAAAATCTGAGACTGTCAAGATACTGATGGCACATACTGTCTTTGACTAACAGAGGAGGGAAAACTCAGGGAAGCAACTGAGGAAACTGAATCTGGGCCCTTGATGGATACTGCTATTCTGGGGCTGTCAACTGACAATCTATACTTTATAACTTAAAATAATACATACTTCCTTAACTGCAATGATATTTGAACCATGTTGGGTATAAAACACAGGAGTATCTAAAATGCAATGCATTTATCAAAATAGAAATGGGCTATAAGCACACTTAACTTGCAATGTAATAAAAAGTAATTCAAATATTCTTTTATCCTGCAACCACTTTAGTGTTCAGCTTTCAGACACATTTAAGTACCTCACAATTAATCTACTGATCTTCGCATTTTATATTCGTTTTCAATTTTATAGTTGATATAAGGCTGAGTACACTTCCTCAAGTCTTAGAGAAAGTCAGCCATAAAGGCTTCTATCTACAAGATGTTTGACATAAGCCAACTGTCAGTGTAACTATCTGCACAGTCTCATGTTTAGCTTTATGCAATCTACAAAAAGATATAGGAAAATTATACTTACTGTTTCTTTCCGTTCTTTTAGAAAAGAAGAAGATGAGGAGTGTTCTTACAGCCCAAATTCTGTGGTGGGGGGGGGGTAAAAAAAAGTATTTCCAATGTTAAAATTTAGACAAGAGTAAACTGAACATTAGTGTCATTCTTCAATACTTTAACATCACTAATTTCATAATTTATTCCAGTCTTCCAAAGGAACTAGTACACAAAAAATGCTGCTGCACAGACACTAGCTGAATTGTTTTAAGAAAAGAGCATTAAGATTGCAAAATAGTGAGTGTGAAGTATGTAGACTGTCAGCTGATAGCCAAGCTCCAACCATCTGATCCATGAAGCTGTAAGGTCCTCCAGATGTTGCTGGACTGCCCAGCTTCCCTCCCCATTGGCTATGCCAGTTAGGGCTGCTAGGAATTGCAGTTCAACAACATCTGGAGGAACACATAATTTCCTCTCCAACCTAGTCCACCCACCCCTACCTACATATCTACACTGTAACAAATGGAGCAAACCTGTACAAAGCCTCTTCATATTAGAGAATAGAACCGTGTTATATGTACACTTCCCCTTTCCTACAAAAAGTAGCTTGCTTGCCCTACCAACTACCTTGAACCTGAGGGCTCTCAAGGGAATTGGTGGTGTCACTTTCTGCAGGAACAGAAAGATGCAAGTATGAAGACTGATTCCTTGTTAGTCCCGTTGCCTGCCTCAGTTTGAACAGTATCATGGGTCCCAGCAAAAAAAATAAAAATAAAAAAATAGTAATCATTCTTCTGAGGAGTGTGTGAACATATAAAGTTATAAATGGTAACCCTTCCCACACTTTTTCTAAGCATGGAGGTCTCTTGAACAAGTGAGTGATAAAGGAAACTGCAGAGAATGGTAGTTATCAAGGAAACGCATGCCACCATTGTAGTGCCTCAAGACATTTTGGATACACTGGGAACAGACAGGCAGACAATTTTGTCCACCAAAGATGCTACAGTTTCCTTGGACAGCTTGTCATGTTACTGAAGCCTGTCACATTATAGTTAGGAAGTGCTTCCCAGGATCCAATAAAAAGAAAACCCCATGCTCCCTTGACATCCTTTGTTTCTAGAACAGAGAACTGCAACTTAAATCGTCTGTCACCATTGGCTATGCTGGCTTAGGGCTGACAGGAGTTGCAGCAAACAACAACTGATGGTCCACCCCATTCTAGAGTAAACTCAGTTATTTCTATTGGCCCTTTCTCCTACAAGTATATATGTGTTCCAAGCTATCCTTTTCCAGTTACCAAGGTTGTGCACCCACATCATCACACAAACTCCAAAGGAAGCCTTATACAATAAATGCGGAACAGAAAATCAGTAAAACTTCACACAAGTCTCAGGTCCTGTTGAAATATCTCCCTACAACAAAATATCTTCCACAACTGGACACTGCAACAATTTAGGAGAAGGTTTCCACAAAAAACCAACATTTCAACCTCTGCCTTTTAGCCCCTTCTTTTACTCACACATCACACAAATGCAGGCAAAAGGTTTCAAGCAGACTTGTTGCCAGCAATTTGTTTTGAGTTGCAAATTCTGTTTGTAGTGAAACAAATGACAAGATCACTTCACTCACCCTCGATTGGTACCACATCAGTTTGATCACAGTACAACTATGAAAAGAATAGGAACATCAACTGCTTCAATAAACTTTTCACCATTCCTTGATTTAGCCCTGAGACAACACAGACCACCAAGTCATACTAGAATTAACACTTTTAAAAGCAATTTTATTCTATGAATTGCAAAACACATTTCATACAATATGAAAGATACACTTCAAGGAAAAGAATCTTCTCTTAGTGTCTTACTCTATGTTCAAAAGCATAAATATTTTTGGTTATCACATATTTTACAGCCTTTTTCAAAATAACCAGCATTATCAGACAAGCATTAAAGTTTCAACGATGTATTGCACTTTTAGTACACTAACTCAAAAATGAAGAATTTTCTTTCAGCCGTTTGTTTATTCATATGTTTGGCAATTCTGTACATTTTTTAGGGCTTAAAAAAAGTCCTTTGAATAACTTCCCTGTAGAATGCTTTGGATTTTCAGAAATGAAGCCATTGCACATGCCTGTATTTTCTCAAGTCTTCAAACAGCAATTTAAATGCATGCATCCAGTTAGGTAAGCTTCCTGGAAGCCTGTTCACTTTGCCAGCATCAGTAATTATCAAATCCTTGGAGAATAACCTAAAGTAGCAATACTCCAGTGAACAACTGCAAACTGGGAAAGAAAGTCATTACAGTATTTACTTTGTTTAAGGTTGAAAGATCTCTAAGCATCTACTAGGTCATTCCAGATGTTCAGTCTAGATTCAACTCTTGAACAAAAGCAAAGACAGGCTGGCAATGACTTGTATTAGGGTAGGGGTGAGGAATAAGGACTAAAATCTTGGGAAGAGGGAGGATTTTTATTTGGGGGGAATCATTAATGTGAAATTGTGGGCCAAGTATCTGAAGATATATCTGAAAACCAGAGTATTCTGCACAAAATTCCCTAGAAAAAATGCTCCAATCAATCACCAAGGATACCAATGGCAGAAACTAGTAGTTTCAAGAATGACATTCATCTGACATTTAATTTATCCAAGTGTTAAGGAGAAAACTTTGAGCATTCCTTTTTCTAGATGCTCTCACTGAGAAGGAGCAGGATCCGAAAGCTTGCACAATTGACTTTAGCAAAGTTGTAGAAACTAGATCTAGATATCCTATATGGTAAAAGACTTGTTTCAGTTAAAATATCCATGGACAAAAAAAATCCATACCTTTTAATATGTTCCAATTAGGTTATTTCCACACACATGACATTCAGAAATCAACAGATTATGTTATTTAAGCAGAAAATTTTATGTCTCAAAAAAGGGTATCCCTAGATTACCTATCTAGTGGTCTATGTGTGTGCCTGAGTATGTCTCTTCAAGTTGCCTGTTGACTTAGGGCAACCCCATGAATTTCATAGGTTTTTCTTAGGCAAAGAATACTCAGATGTGGTTTTGCCAGTTCCTTCCTCTGAAATGTAGCCTACAGCACATGGTCTTCATGGGCAGCCTCCCACCCAAGTACTAACCAGGACCAACCCAGCTTAGCTTCCAAGATCAGATGAGACCTGGTGTATGTGCCTTCAGGTCACCCGTTGACTTATGGTGGCCCCATTAATTTCATACGTTTTCTCAGGCAAGGAATACTCAGAGGTGGTTTTGCCAGTTCTTTCCTCTGAAATATAGCTTACAGTACCTGGTATTCATTGGTAGTCTCCCATTCAAGTACTAAGCAGGGTTGACCCTGCTTAGCTTCCAAGACAAGATGGGATCTGGTGTCTTTAGGGTATTTCGCCACTATTTTTACCAAACTAGATTATCTACTTTATCTAACTAAATTTAAAAGGATCTGAGTACTCTTTGCTAACTCATCACTACTGACGTTTCCCACCAGGGGTGAGCAAATGTAGGCTTCCGAAGTTTGTTTGTTTGGGGTTTTGTTGTCTACAACTCCCATCAATTGTAGCAGACACAGATAACAGTGAGAGATTATGAGAGCTGTAATCCAAAAGCATCTGGATAGCCACACTTGGCTCACCCTGTTGTAACAAAAAAATGACACTGCATGCAAGCCAGTGCTTGTCCCATCTCAAACCAGATGTCCTTGAACTGACACCAAGCAAGTATGAAAATATAAAGTCAAATAAAATAAAATATTCAGCCAAAGCCATCAACGGTAAAATGGCTTAGAATCCTGGATGACCAAAAAAAAAAAAAACCTGCCAAGAGGCTGCACTGAAGAAGCAAATAATAGAGGCAAAGACCTTTGCCTCATCCTTCCCAATGGTCTACCAGAAAACCCTTTTCTCTTCTCTCTAGAACAGGGGTAAGGAACAGGTGAACCTCCAGATGTAGACTGCAACTCCCATCAGTCTTAGCATGCAAAGTCAATTCTGAGAGATGAAACAAGTTGTTGTTGTTATGGCTGTTACCACCACCACCACCACCATCATCATCATCTTTTATTTCTATAGCACCATCAATGTAGGTGGAGCTTTACAAGAAAAAGAACAACAAAACAGTTCCCTGCCCTCAAGCTTTCAATCTAATGAAGATATGACACACAAGGAAAGGAAAGGGGATGGCAGTAGGGGAAGGAATTAACATCCACAACATCTGGATGGCCATATGTTCTCCATCCCTACTTTAGAACCAACATAACTCCTTTGGTCTTTTCCTCTCCCTTCTGTTTCAGTTCAGAAGGGAGAACACAAGCAGCCATTGCTGTATCAGCAGCCCTGACATACTCCCTACTGCTTCTAAATAGCCCCCAAATAGTAAAACAGCAAACAAGATCACTGCCTAACAAGAGACATTCTGCCTATACTATCCTAACCAAACCCCAAAAAGGCATTAAAGGTACTGGAAGGAGGAAAGTAGAAAAGTCTTTCAGCTTGCAATGAAGCCATTTAGGACCCAACATTCCTAACTCTCCACTTTAGATCACAGAAATGTAGAGCTGCAATGTACCCAAGTGTCATATAGTGCAGCCCCACCAATACAGGAATCTACACCTAAAGCATCCCTGAGAGATGGTCATTCAATTTCTGCTCAAAAACCTCCAATGAAGGAAAGGTTACTACCTTCCAAGTGTATTCCATGATTCTTACAACAAGAAGTTCTTCTTCATGCTTAGTCACAACTTCTTTCCTTATAATTTGAATCTACTGGTTTGGGCCCTACTCCGGGGAGCAGCAGAAAACAAGCTTGCTCCATCTTCCATGTGATAGTCCTTCCAATATTTCAAGATGGCTATCACACTGCTTTTCAACCTTCTCCGTGCTATACATACTCAATTCCTTCAACTCTACCTAGTAGGGTTTGGTTTCCAGATCCTTTACTATCATGTCTACTTCTTCCAGACTCACTTCCAACTTGTTTAAACTGTGGTAGCCAGAACTGAAAACAGTAATCCATGAGGTCTGATCAAGGCAGAATTGAATGGTACTATTACCTCTCTTCATCTGGACACCATATTTCTGATGATGATGCTTAACATTGCATTGGCTTTTTTAAAATCACCATCTTACACAATCAACTGTCTCCTCTTAGGAGACATCTTCCAGTTAATACTTTTGGTTGCATTCATTAGTCTCTGTTTTTCTACTTTTAGAAGTGACCTTGAAAGTCCCAAACCACATTAATTTCAAAAATAAGTATTTTCAATAAACTAAGAATAAATGAAAAGTGTTAAGGGGAGAATCTTTTTGAAGTTGAGGGCCATGTACTTTTGGTGAAAGGGGGGTGTACAAGTCAGCAGTAGGCAGAGCCAGCAATGAATAAGGATACTCATTTTCTCCTTTCAAACACACACTCTTCCCACTCTGTCATCTTTGCACTGACAACTAACTATCTTCCATTCAATCTCCATCTCACAAAACAAGAAAATTGCTGGTGTTGCCATTCAATCTCACTGCAGATCCACATTTTCTTACTCAGTATCTCTCTTGAACACTGGTCCATCTCACCTGCTGCCTCACCCCGCTTCTCCTATCCCCTGCCCCACTCCATGCAATCCATTGCTTCACACCTCATCCCATCTATTGTTCCACCAATATTCCTTGCTTACAATCATAACAGCTCAGTTTGGAACACTGTGTACAGCTATGGCCTCTGTCTCTCAAAAGCTGGAAAAGGTACAGAGAAGGACATCCAGAATTATCAGAGGGTTGAAGCAACTTCTCTATAGGAAAAAGGTGCACCATTTTAGGGCTATTCAGTTGAGGAGAGAAGGCAAATACATAAGAGATATGATGGAAGTATACTAAATTATGCATTGTGTAAAAGAAATGTGGAGGGAGAATTCCCACATACTCCATTTCTCATAATAGCAGACTCTTGGGCCATCCAATGAAACCAATCAGTGGGAAATTCAAGACCGATAAGAGGAAATATTTCTATACACAATGTTTAGTTAGTGGAGTTCTCCACTCAGGGATACAATTGCGGCCACCACCTTAGATTGTTTTAGTGGAATTAGACAAATCCATGAAGGATAAGGATATCATTATACTATAGTCATAATGGCTATATATTACCTCCAGGATCAGAGGATGCATGCCTCTGAATTACCAGTTACCACGACAGAGAAATAGCAACAGTGGGAGAATTTCTTGATCCCATGCCTTTGTGGGTACCCCACAGGGATCTGTAAGAATCAGCATGATGGGCTGGATAGGCTGTAGGTCCTATCCAGCAGAGAACTTCTTTTATATACTTGAAACTGTCAAATACATACCCATCCAGTCTACTACAACTCATTCTACATTGCCTCTCTAAAAATAGCACAACAAAAAGTTATGAAAAAGGCATATTTTACTTACATCAATGGAAATGCAAAAAGAGGGAGTGTCATAACGAACCTCGCAGTCCACTCATCGGGTAGGTACCAAAAATAGATAATTATGCAGGTAAGAAGATAGAGAATGGATGAATAGAGGAGAAACCTCCCAACCCATAGCTTCTGCTGCCTCTGATTTTTCTCTCTAAATTCTTCTAATGCCTGAATATCCTGTAAGTTAAAAATAACACACTTTGAATTGTTGAAGTTGATATTAGTAGCATTCATACTTCTGAGTCTTTCACCTGAAGATGCTGAAAACCAGCATAAGAACTAAGCCAGATATTGAATGTAATCTACATCCTTAATGTTTAATCTAAGTCACAATCAGATTCACACTTTGCGTACAGCCACACACATATGTAGCTACCACATAAGTGCAATTCTGCACATTTGGTGTGCCTTGTGGGAGGCAGCAATGGGGAATCCTCTGCATGAGAGCAGAGGTGAAACCAAGCAATGTTGAAGATGATTACCCACAAGTTTTCTATCTATTTTTGTCCTATATTGAAAACCAGCGATCTTGCACAGAAAAGTACTGTAATCTACTGTCCAGGTTAGCACAATACATTTGGGACCATTATAAAAACCAGGAAAGAAAAGCCAAAGAAGCACACAGTTTTATCTTTCAAGTATACTTTATTTTCTACAATCACAATGGATGCAGTACAGATGACCAACCAATTCTGTACAAATATTTAAAGTTTCATAATCTAACTTCCTGCTCCTTACCATATTTACTTGGAAGAAGTTTCCATTTATTTTAACAGGGCTTCATCCCTAGTTTGTATCTTTAGGCTACACCATCAGGCTTATAAATAACCAGTCACCTGAGGTCAGTCTTCAACAGATCTACCTACTTTGCCAACAGGCTGGGGCAAGAATGTCTTTGATCTTAGGAAGCAAGAATGCTCAGGGAGCAAGACTGCACTACAGCAACTGAATTAGGCCACCAGAAAAACAAATGGGTAGATTTCAGGAAGGAAAACCTGTTCCCTGATTTTGAATGGCACTGGTGTGAGTTTCTTTCCTTTCCTTTCTTAGGAACAACCATAGATTTAGAGCTTGGAAAGTTACTTTTTAAAACCCATCTGTTACAGAACTCACTACAACTCCTATCACTAACATTACTATCATTGTTAAAAATAATGTTTATTGACTGATTTTTTTAAAGTCAGGAGTTCATCTAAAAAAGCAAAAGGGGGGGATGAAGGTGAATCTTCTCAAAAATTACTCAAGAGAGAATTTTATCATCTCCACAAAGAAATAAGGAAAATTAATAAGTAAATACTGATCAAAAATTGACTGTACAGAATTTCCAAGCTCCTGAAGCAGGAGTACAAGGGGGCTGCAATAGGCATTATGCTCCCAACTCTACGGAGAGAACTGCTTCCATCCATGAATGTTCTCCCGACTTTGTTCCACTACTTGCAAAACATCATATGAAATATGACGGTCCTTATCCCCTCATTAAATCTTACAGGTAACACTAGTTGTAACATGTTACTTCCACAGTCTATGCAGATATGATTGGTGGGTAGGGCAAAGGCTAATGGCCATGTCATTTTCAACTTCTCTGGTGCTGCTCAGTATTGTCTTTTCTGCTTCTTCTACCCACTCTTTGGACTCCCTCCCCCGGAACTACTGAAACTCATTAGCAACTGCTAGGCAGGTTTGCAGCTCTAGCCTTCGTATCTTACCCTGCTTCCAAATAAGTCACAGGCAACAGATCACCTTATTCCAACTGCACGTAAATTTAATGAAAAAGAACAAAAGGAAGCTATGCTTTGCTAACTGACTGACTGGCTGGCTGGCTGGCAGGCTGGTAGAAGGTAAAGGGTAATTGGAAACTTCCCTTTTAGGCTGGATCCACACCTGCAAAAAAAAAATCATCTGTACCTCAATCCTGGTACTGTTGGAACACTTGACGTTCCTCTGTTTTCAAAATGAAAGTATTTCTTGTAGACTTTAATGTGATTTTTAAAAACTCCCTTTTTACTTCACAGTTTTAGGAAAAACCAGCTTTTTTTATACACATGCCCTGTGCCTCCAATCAGGATCAGGGTGGGATCGGGAGGGGGGCTGATTCGAGGGTGGGGATAGATTGGTGGGCAGTTACCTAGGTCTGGCAAGCATTTTATACTCATTTTCAAAGATGTAAAACTCTGTGCTCACTGGGGGATGTGTTACTTTTTTTAACATCTATTATTTTATTAAATTTTATTGCATGAGTCTCTCACCAGGATGGGAAGGGAGTTATAAGGGGATCAGGGGGGGAGGGGAGGATTCTGTGGCTTTTACTCAGTCTTCCCAGGAGTTAATGCAAGATTTTAGGACAAGAAATGACTATCACTATCAAAGCCTGAGTCACCCCATTACTTTAAAACACGCCCTATTATTTACTCTTTGCTTTGGTGCACACACACACACACTGATCAGGCACTGAGAGTTTCTGACTGCGGCAGGAGAGGAGTAAGAGGGTTGGGGAGGTGATCTTTGATGGAGGGTGGGGGTGGAAAGAGGGGGATAGGGTACCTGCAGCCACTAGACAGGGCATGAGTTGGGGGGGGTGCAATTTCAGGCTTGGACAAGCAGGCTGCGCATGGAGAAGAGGAAGGATGAAAGGGGCCCATCCCTGTCTAAATAAAATAAAATACAAATTTTAAAAACCCAAAGCCCTCCAGCAGAGAGGGGGCAGGTGGAAAGAAAGACAGCCAGTCAATTTATGCCATGACATTTAAAATTCCTAAGCTCACTCAGTCACTGAGGCCAGAAGGGCACTGGACAGGGGAGCCATCCAATGGGAGTGCAAGGTAGGTGCAAAGATGGACACGAAAACAGTAAAACCTACTGGTTGATCAGTTTATGCATGCTGCTGGGAAGAAAAATAAACCAGTAGCCTGCTGTGGACATGTGACAGAAAGTAATCCCATGTAGTGAACATGTGGATATGGTAGGACACTCCCTTTTGTCCCGATGTGACTTTGGGTGGGGGGAATGTGTGGCTGTCAATACACGTTGGATTTGGATTATAATGGGTGAACGTGACACTAACAAGGATGAAACCAGAGCAGGATACTGCAAACTAGAGCTGAATTTATTCTGCAGCTGTGAATGCAGCAGCCTTACATTACTTAGCTTCTCAACATCTATGGCCTTCCTCCATTCCCCAACTGCACAGGCAAATGGTTTCTCTTTTTCTCTCACTCCCCTTTCACACCACAAAGATTTTAAAAGTTAATTAAGAAAAGAAACAACTTTCCTCCCCCCCACCGCTGCCAAAATAAAATGCAGTCTGCACCACTAGCCCATCTCCTTAATTATTTGGGAGAAGCAGGCAGCCACTTGTTGGGTAGCCCTCCGCACACATTCAGCAGCACTTCTACTGTATTCTTGATGTCTAGTAGAATTTTTTTCTCACTAAGCACAGACTAAATAAACTGATATACTGTTAATCCCTGCCTGGGGCAACCAACAATCATGTCTCTGGCTTTTCTTCGCAAACGAAGATTCAGGAAGGACTCATCCTGTGCTTTCTGCGAGTGCGCTGATGACTGAAAAGGCCAATCTGAGATAAATAAGTCCGGTTGCTGAAAGGACAGCAGAAGGTCTCCTTGGGTGATGTTTTTGGGTTGTGATTCTTTCTGCGTTGTTGTTTCTCTTCAAGGCTTGTTCGGCGTGAGTTCTCAAATAAAGCTGCAGCATTGTGGATAGTGCGTCTCCATGCCTCCCGATGTTAAGCCAAGGTGGACCATTTTTGGTGATCAATTTGGCCAAGCCTGAGATGTTGTTTCAGGGAATCCTTGTAAACTATTTTTGGAGCGCCCCTCTTACGCTGACCCATGGCGAGTTCACCGTAGAGTACTATTTTTGGGAGGCGATGGTCCTCCATCCTAGGAACATGCCCTGCCCAGCGCAGCTGTGTTCTCAATATCATGGCCTCAATGCTGGTGATCCCTGCTTGCTCAAGGACAGCAACATTCGTCACATAGTCAGTCCAGTGTATATTTAAGATTGTGCGTATACAGCACTGATGAAAATGTTTGAGGAGTCGTAAGTGTTGGCGATAGGTGAGCCATATTTCAGACCCATAAAGGAGAATAGACAGTACAATGGCTCTATACACACTGATTTTTGTGCTTCACCTCAGGTGTTTGTTACTCCAGACTCTTTTGTAAAGTCTTCCAAATGCGCTATATGCCTTTGCTAATCTGTCATCGATCTCTTTGTCAATCTTGGCGTCTGAGGAAACGATGCCTCCCAGGTAGGTGAACTGCTGAACGGACTTAAGCACAGATTTGCCTACGGCAGTGTGGAAATGGTGGTGTTCATCCTGTGGTGCAGGCTGGTAGAGAACTTCCATTTTCTTCAGGTTGACTTCCAGCCCAAACAGCTCTGCAGCTGTTGCAAAGCAGGATGTTAGATGCTGCAGACCTGCTGGCATGAGTTCTCAAATAAGGCTGCAGCATTGTGGATAGTGCGTCTCCATGCCTCCCAATGTGAGGCCAGGGCGGACCACTGTTGGTGATCAATTTGGCTGAGCCTGAGATATTGTTTCACGGAGTCCTTGTATCGCTTTTTTGGAGCGCCCTTCTTACGCTGACCCGTGGTGAATTCACTGTAGAGTACTATTATAGAGTCCCTCAACAATCATGACAACATTTCTAAAGTGAGAGAGGTGATCTGCTTCCTTTTCTTTAGGCACTTGGTATGATCTTAAGCATGGCTAGACAGGTTCTGTTTAATTTTAAGAAGCAGCAGACCTGGCTGATACTAGGAATGGCTGCAGCAAGAACAGTACCCAAAGCTCCAGGTTGCTTGCACATTTCACTTCTTTAGGTCACAGCCACTACTTACAAGTACCATCTAACTTGCACTGTAATCTTATACATGACTCAACAGTAACCATCACCATGTTCAAATGAGACTTACTCTCAGGAAAGTGTCAACACACAGCTTTAGATTCCCATGCATATCATGCATGTACATTAAGAGAAGATATTGATCACATCAAAAATATTAACCATTGTCACCTATATCCTATTCTCTAATGCAAACAAGCTTAATTTACTGGTACGGAGTTGGCTTAGAAATGAGGAAGCCTGAAAGATATCAAGAAAAATGGGGGGGAAAGTCTATAGCCTTCTTTTTCTAGAGAAAAAATGTGCACAATTGTATTACGGAATGTTTTCTAACAATGAATAAAATATTTAAGAAAATGAATTCCTATATTTATTCCCCTCTCCCACATTATTTCAAGAAACTATGTAGCAAGTAGACTATTATGTAAAATTACGTACAGCAGTGCTATTCAAAGTGGTGACCTGTAGACCAGTGCAAACATACAAGCCATTGGCTGCCAGTCTACGGTGAATTTCCAGGAGAAAACCGTTGTAGCCAATGAGCATAAATATGATACTGATCCATGGCTCATTAAAAAAAAATCTAGTTCCCCTCCCCATGTGACAGCCTAGAAATGTGAAGGTCCAGGAACAAAAAAGGAAAAAAATCAGGGAAAACCTGTTTTTTCCAGAAAAAAGTGAGGAAAAATTAAGTCTTCACTTCTAAGCCTGAGAAGCACTGATATACAGTATCAAACCACTGTCATTCCTAGTCCTGGTTTCCTTTTCTCAGTTATTTTTATGGGAGGAGTGCTTTGCCTTTGCCTGAAACTATGGAGGACTAGAGAAGACAAACCACTTTCAATTTTACTAATGCTGATGGTTTCTTCTGTTCTTACTGGGTTTTGCTTGATTCTTAAAAACTGGAAAACCAAAATGGTTCCTTGCAACTCAGGTATTTCTTACAGGACCTTGTTGGATCCAGATTCAGTCATATTTAGAAGAGACTCACTAAAATCAGTGCAGCTAAGTTAACCATGATAAAAAATTCTCATTCATTTTAATGGGTCTACTCTAACTATGACTATATCCAGATATAGCTCATAGTGTCCAAGTCAAACTATAAAATATAGACAGTAGAAATAAATATCAAATTGCTAAATTTAGCTCTTAGAACAAACAATAAAAAAATCCAACATACCTTATCAATTTTTTCCAATACTTCTACAGTGGAAGGCTTTGCCTGCTTACAAGGGGAAAAGAAATGGGTATGAAATTTTACCCTCAAGAGCTGGGTTATAAACAACATATTGTCAACAAGTGAATCTTAAATCTGGAGACAAAATGCAATGATTTACACTATAAAATATACAACTGTTCAAACACCATTTCTAATTGTACTACCAATTCTACTTCCACAATCACAAGCCAAGTGACAGAAAGCACAAGCACAGAAACATCTGGATCACAAAGCAGCACCATTTTTTCCTATCACCACAACCCCTTAACAAATGAGATGAGAAAAACAATAATAAAACGAATAAATTAAAGAAGAGTGATAAGTTCACAGAGAGATTAATGAAGCAGAAGATAAAGAAACCAACACAGGTAAGTTTTATAATGATACAATTTAAATATAACAGTAGTACATTTATTACACAAAATATTATTATTTGTGTACATTTCCTAACAGAACTGTGGAAAGGAAGAGCCTAGCAAACCTGCTTTATAATCAGGAAAGAAACAACACCTGTACTGTAGATGGGTCATGAAAAAGCATGATGGGAAAGACAAGTCTCCTCCACCTTCCACTCTAGATAGCACAAGCCCAATAGGACTTGGAGGAGGCAGACTCACCAGCAAGAGCTCTCTTCAGCCATCCACTAACTCTGCTAGCCTATACAAAACAGATGCTACTCCAAAAAAAAAAAAAAAAAAAAAAAGTAGGCATACATATACATAGATTTCTCTTCAGGCAACAGGGGCACACCAGCCAATTGTTCTGTTCCTCCACAACTCCAGAAAGTCACGCTTAGAATGTTTATGTTACCTGTGGAATTCCTTTACGAGGCCTGTCTATTAAATAATGAGACTGTGTTTCTACCTTTCAGACAAATCAGGGAGAACTGATTGTGAACGCTTGAGTGGTGACCTTGAACATGTCTGAACCTGCATGACAAACATCAACACTCTCAGCCATTCAGTTGTCAGTCTTCGTTTAAAGCAGTTGTGTTGTCTGTTGTGTGCCGGGAAAATGCTAAGTTTAAAAGTCAAGCAATGTATCAATTTGATTTTTTTAGTAAAACTGAACAAAACACCAACGGAATCTTTTCAAATGTTTACTGAGACCTATGGGGAAGACTGCATGTCTTATGCACGTGTGTCTGAGTGACACAAAAGATTCAGAGAAGGACGTGAGAATGTGGAAGACGATGAATATCCTGGATGACCTTCCACTTCAAGAACCAAATAAATTGTGGGGAAAATCAGCCAGATTGTTTGATGAGACTGCCGACTCAGTGTTCAAATGATTCTGAGGCCATGAACATTGACAAAGACACTGCGTGGAAAATTTTTCATGAGGATCTCAACATGAGAAAAGTTTGTGCCAAGATGGTCCCTTGGATTCTCACACCAGAGCAAAAAGAGTGCCGTAAGGAAATCTGCGCTGACGTTCTGCAGCAACTTGAGGCAGACCCAAACCTTTTTCAAAAAGTCATCACTTGTGATGAAACCTAGATCTTTCAGTATGATCCTGAGAGAAAACGACAGTTAATGCACTGGAAAACACCATCATCACCAAGAATGAAAAAAGCATGTCAAAGCAAGTCCACATTCAAAGTCATGCTCACTGGGTTTTTTTACATCAAGGGCATAATTTTGGCAGAATGGGGTTCCAGAAGTCAGAACAGTGAACCAGCATTATTATAAGGGAGCTTTGACAAAACTGAGAGAAAGAGTCAGGAAAAAAGGTCAGAACAGTAGGAAAATGTTTTTGTTGTTCATCAAGACAATGTACAAGCCCATACAGCACTTTCTGTGAAGCAGTTTTTGGCTGATAAATACATTACTACACTTGAACATCCTTCATATTCGCCAGATTTGGCACCATGCAGCTTTTTTCTTTTCCCTAAAGTGAAACTGACGCTTAAAGGAACACATTTTGAGTCAATTGATGCAGTAAAGAAGAAAACGGCAGATGTGTTGACACAGCTGACAGAAACTGATCTGCTCCATGCCTTCAACCAGTGGAAAACAAGACTGCATCGGTGTGTGAGTGTGAATGGGGATTATATTGAAGGGGACAACCATTAGAATTGTAATACATATAAATAAAGATGGGGTATTGTATCAGTCTCGTGACAGACCTTGTACTTAACACCTGCAAGTACTGTATTTTCAAAAATGTAATGCATTGTTTAAGGGGGGGCTCTTTTCCTCCCAGAAAATCAATGAAAAGGAAGCAATTTCCAATTAAAGAAGGCAGATCTGGTTTTCTAGACCTTGCCACATATCATCAGGCATATTTGCTATACTGCACTAAATTCTGGATTTCTTTAACCACAATAGGTAATCCACCATGATCACTTTTGGAATCCTCTTTTTGGGCACCTTCATTTAAATGGATGGCATTAGATTCTCTATTTGCTTAACCAGATTGAGCTCTGCAGTTAGAACCTCATGGCAAATATTATCACAATTTGTTTCATATGCCCACATTAAACTGACCTTATGGGGAAATCCTGATTTTAAAACTGGGAAAAAGCTATTTCTATGGCTGTCGTAGGCAGAAAACAGGATTTGTACTTAAAACCAATTATTAAGTGTTGATGAGTTTCTGTCCTCAAGTCTGCAAGATCAATTTAATCAATCTTCAGCAGCTAAATGACAACACTTACAATTACAACACTTATTACAATCTAGATCTGACTCTGCAGCTCTTAGTACTTCTGAGGCTCCCTTAATTTTATTGAGGCTGACCTAAACCAACAATCTATCTATTTATCTATATATACATCGGGAGGCATGGAGACACACTATCCACAAGGCTGCAGCCTTATTTGAGAACTCACACCGAACAAGTCTTGAAGAGAAACGACAACGCAGAAAGAATTACAACCTAAAAATATCACCCAAGGAGACCTTCTGCTGTGCTTTCTGCAACTGGACTTGTTTATCTCAGATTGGCCTTTTTAGTCATCAGCGCGCTTGCAGAAAGCGCGGGATGAGTCCTTCCTGAATCTTCGTTTGCGAAGAAAAGCCAGAGGATATAAATTGAAATTATCCACAAAAAAAATTATATCCAAAATGTATAGCAGGAATGGTAAAGGGAATTGGACTGCCCAATTTTGGCCAATCAGTGGTGGTGGTGATGGTGGTGGTGACTATGACTATTATTACAGGTTGAGTCTCCCTTAACTGGAATGCTTGGGACCAGAAGTGTTCTGTATTTTGGATTTTGCAATACTTGCATATATATAATGAGATAATTTGGAGATGGGACCCAAGTCTAAACACGAAATTCATTTATGTTTCGTATACACCTTATAAACATAGCCTGAAAGTAATTTTATACACAATATTTTTAATAATTTTGTGCATGAAACAATGTTTGTGTGCACTGAACCATCAGAAAACAAATGTGTTACTATCTCAGCTGCCCATGCGGACTATTTTGGAGTTTGCAGGATTTTGGAATTCTGGATAAGGTATACTCAGCCTGTAGATATTATTATTATCATTTATTTATATAGCTCCATCATTGTACATAGTGTTTACAAGTAAAAAAACAACAAAACAGTTCCCTGCCCCCAGGCTTATGCTCTAATTAAGACATGACACAAAAGGAAAAGAGGATGGCAGTGTGGGAGGGGATTAAGTCCACCAGATACTACCTCTTCTTCTCTCCCTCCAAGGCCAGGGCAATGGCAGTTGGGATGGGGGGAGGGTTTTGGGTCAGCAAGTTTTAACATCTATATCAAGAATTACTATTGATCTTCAAGTACGTCTTATAAAACAAAAACTACTGTTTCAAGTATAGTTGACATGAGATCTTTTTAATAAAAGCTTGTCTAAATTGGCTAACTGTTGGATATGTAAGACAGTTAATACTTCTTTGATCCATATGTTTTGGAAATACCCTATAGCCTTCTTTGGGGAAGTAATTACATGAATAAATTTGGTAGTAGAAAGTTATTTGATATTCGCTGATGCACATATTCTTTGAAACTATTTACAGTACCTATGTCTTGGAACTTAACACATGATTAGTGGAAATGGATCCTTTGTGCCATACTGACTGCTGAAAGATTGATCCTATGAATAGAAGATTTAATAACACTTGCAACATTTGAAAGAGTGTTGAACTGATGTAATTAACAAATTGACTTATATTCAGATATTTGGTCTGCTTCTATTGAAATTTAGGAGTGATTATTTCTTTTAAAATCTCCTTATTCCTTAATGCTTTACCGTTAGAACATCATGATACGTAACTGAAAGCCTTACAATGTATTATTTTACAGAAGATTTTTTTAAATTCAAACATTAAAATTTTTTTTAAATACCTCTTTAAAAAACCCTCCTCCAGAGAGTCATTGCTATGCCACAGCAACCCCATTTTTGGTGACTGGAAGTGATATCACATCACTTCCAGTTGCCTTCCCCCCCCCCTTTTTTTTTTTTTAAGCTATCAGAAGGGGTTCATGCTGTTTCTGGATGGAAGATTATTTAACTAACGTGAAACCTTCATAGAGATTCTTTTACCCCAAAACAGGTTTTACCTGAAAAATAGGGGGGTACTTGGGGGAAACTGAAAAAATGTTTGAAAAAATAGGGAGGCTCCAAGGGTCACTCTAGACCTAGACAAGGGCTGTGATGTGGCTCATGGGCAACACAATTGCCATACCTGTGGCACATGAATCAGTACACATGCAAAACCTCAAATCTGAGAGTGTCAGTTCCTCCCCAACCCCTATAGCCACATATACCTGCACATTAAAAAAGAAAGAGTTCTTTATTTCAGCGTGAATGAGCTCTATTTAATTAGATGGCTCTTTTCTGGAGTAAGTGATCTGAATTATGAAACTTGCTCGCACTGGGGGGGAAACAAAACATACTCTACACACACAACTGTAAATGCTTGGTGGTAGTGCTCCACAGGACTAAAGATTACTACATTATGTCTAAGTAGGAAAATTAATTGCTCCATGTTGTCTATCTCTTTCAAAATTCACACAGCATTTCACATTAGAAACCACAAGTATTTTAACCAAAACACACACAGTTTTCCTTTCAATTACATTTTCATTCCATAATCAAAGAGAATTGAGAAACAGGCTACCATTCAGAGCATATTTACTGTTTTGCCTATGTTGGCTCAAAGCTAGCCTATTCACAATTCAGACAAACACACAGGGCAGGAATAGGTAACCTTTAACCCACCAGATATTTTTGAATACAATTCCCATAATCCTTCATCCATGGGCATGCAGGGGGATGGGAATTGAAGTCTAATAACATCTGGTGGGACACCATTTGCTCACATTTCACATAGGAGATGCAACTAAAATTAGTCCCTAGTGCTAGAGAAACAAATGGAAAGTGTTAGCCACAACAAACTTTATATTGCTTCCAATGGAGCTTTACTTCAACTAACTTCAGCTGAATTGGAAGCCACAAAGAATTCTAAATCAAGTCACTGTGTTGTCAGCCTCAAGTCCAACCTCAACATGTAAACATATGGATAATGATAGTTACCTATTTTACAGAGCTATCATGAGAAGACATGACTCACTAGAAAAGACAGTAATATTTGGTAAAGTAGAAGGCAGGAGGAAAAGAGGAAGACTGCATTACAGATAGATAGACTTAGTGAAGGAAGCCATGGCCCTGAGTTGGCCAGACCTGAGCAGGGCTGTTGATAACAGGGTGACATGGAAGTCTCTAATAGGGTTGCCATAAGTCAACTTGATGATAATAAACAATAATCTTACAGAGTTCTTCTAAATTCATTAATAGAATATACTCAGCATGCTAGCAAGCATTAAATCGGGATAGGGCAGAGGTTATCTGCCCCATCCACTAAGGCCAATGGTAAAGAACTGTGGGGATTATTGTCCAAACCACCTGGAACGCCAAAGGGGCCCCATCCCTAATATAAAGCAAAAGCTGTTTTTGTTGACGCTAATTCAAAAACAATCTCCAAACAAGTATGGGCCTCTCATTAATGAAAAGATTATGCTGCTCCAGAGGTTACTTTTCAGACATCACAAAATTAGCTTACCAGCAGTCAGCAGATTTAATGGCAGCAACTGCTTTTTTTCTAGGCAATAACTAGCTACGTGATCAGTGCTTGGCTGCTGACATGCTTTTCTAGAACATTTATCCAGAGCACCTCTTTCCCAACTGAACTTGATACAATCTGACATAGCATATAACATAGATGTGCTTGTTGATTTCAACTGACTAAGCATGTATAAATTTCTTACTTTCTGGCCACTATTTAGGAAGTGATGTTTAATTTGGGCGTGCTCTGTGATCTCTGACAATATATTCTGCAATTTCAAAATTCCAGTCTCTTACTTTGTTTGGAAAGCCAACAATTTGAGCTTCAGTCAATGCACTGATAAATATAAATTTTGAAATAAATCTAGCACTAATTTGTTTTGCCTAAGTACACTATACCAGTTCACCTCTTCATTATATACCACAGCAAATTTATCAGAAACAGCATTTGAGACCTGGTTCTACAGGCAATAAAAAAAATCCACCTCTAATCAAGAAGATTTACTTACCCGCCATCTGGAAATGATTCCACCCATTTCTTTGTTTGTGGAGACAGGCTGTCTTGTAACTTATAACCAATCTTGTAATGTAATTCACAGCTAGAAGTAAAGCATTTGTGTTTTTAATTAAAAATATATCCACAATATAAGCCAAGAAGGACAAAGGCATTTCAAAGGACAGTCCATACACGCATATAATTATACAACCCAACATACAGAGCCCATGGGTTCCAAATACTCTTATCACAATCTAACTTCACATACATTCATTTCCCATAATGCTTTAGACCGCTTATCTTGTTTGCAGGTGTGAAGTGATAAAAAAGCTTTCCAAAAAAACCTCACATCCTAAAATACCAAGTTTGTCAAGGATGCATAATCAAGTTCTAATCCTTCTTTAATTAGCGCTACCAAGTAAGTGACATCACTAGCAAGCAGATTCAGAATATAGGGTCTGAAAACTAATCAGAATTTTACAAAGTTTTCAGCATAAATATTACTGTAACAAATTCACATACTTTGCCTGATCCTGCATCTAAACTGAACTCCAGCCCTAACAATATAGAAACTATCTGAGGAACTCAAATCTTTCTTTCTAAACAGTATTCCGCAAATTTCAATCAGACAGAAAAATGTTTCTGGGTTTTTTTGCAAGGGGGGGGGGCCGCAGCGGCGCTACCATATATTCCGGCGTATAAGACGACTAGGCTATAAGACAACCTTCCAATTTTCAAGTAAAAATCTAGAGTTTGGCATATATTCGCCGTACAAAACCACACCCCAATTTGGCTGGCTGGCTGGGGGAGCCTTGCCAGCTGATCCTCTTTGTTTCCCAACTCATAAGGATCTCCTCGTGAGTTGGGAAAGCGAACAGGATCAGCTGGCAGGGCTCTCCCAGCCAGCCAGCCGCTACATTTGCCCCTCTCTTCCACCTTCCAGTCAAACTTGACTCGAAGGTGGACGAAAGGGGCGAAAATACCCGGTTTGCCTCGTCCCCCCCCCTCCGTTCTCATTCTCTTTGGAAGGGAATGAAGATGGGGGAAGCGGGGGCAGCTGCTGCAAACCGCAAGACTCGCCGCTTTCTTCCACCTTCCAGGAAGGTGGAAGAAAGGGGCGAGCATACCTGGGTTGCCTCGGCCGCTGTAGGGGTGGCTAAAGGGGGGGGCTTTCCACCCACCCACCTCCTCCCCGAGGCCGTGACCGGGAGCCCGATCGCGCCTTCGGGGAGGGTGGAAGGGTGGCTAGAGGGAGGGCTTTCCACCCACCCACCCTCTCCCTGAGGCCGCGACCAGGAGCCCAATCGTGGCTTCGGGGAGGTAGGAAGGTGGCTAGAGGGGAGATTTCCAGCCACCCACCCCCTTCCCAAGGCCGCAACCGGGAGCCCAATCGTGGCTTTGGGGAGGGTGGCTAGAGGGTGGGGCTTTCAAGACACCAACCACCTCCCCGAGGCTGCGGCCGAGAGCCCGATCGCGGCTTCAGGGAGGGTGGAAGGGTGGCTGGGGGGGGGCTTTCCATCCACCCACCCCCTCCCCAAGGCCGCAACCAGGAGCCCGATCGCGGCCTCAGAGAGGGTGGGTGTCTAGAGGGGAGGTTTTGGACCCACCAAGCCCCTCCCCGAGGCTGCGACTGGGAGCCCGATCCCGGCTTTGGGGAGGGTGGAAGGGTGGCTCTGAGATATGAAGACAGAGGGAATGGGCGGCCTCTGTTGCAAACCGCGGGATTCATCCCTTTCTTCCACCTCCCAGGAAGGTGGAAGAAAGGGGCGAACATACCCGGTTTGCCTCAGCTGCCACTCGATTTCCTGTGTGTTTGTTCCCTTTGCGGAACGAACACACAGGAGATTAAGCGGCAGTCATGGCAAACCACAACGTTGCCCCCCTCCTCTGTCTTCGGATGCTCCCCAAAGGGGGAGAAGGAAGAGGAGGGAGGCGAATGAACCAGTAAACACTTTGCCTCATCCCCCCCGCCCGAGCTCCTGCCTCTTTGCTCCGTTTGCGAAGGGAGCGAAGAGGCAGGAGATCGGACTGCGGGTGAAGCAAAGTGTATCCAGCGTATAAGACAACCCCCGATTTTGTAGGCTATTTGTCAGGGCTCAAAAGTCATCTTATACACCGGAATATACGGTATATTGCTAAATAAAGTGACACATTTTAATGCTTCTCTTTTATTTGAGTTCTTGTTTCCAGTGGGCTCAATTACATTGGGACTGTGGCCTAATATAAGGATCCAGTGAGACATCAAGTCACTCAGACAACAGTCACTAGTGAAAGCGTTTTATTGCAGAGGTAAAGAAGTGAACAGGTCCAAGAATATTGGCAGAACTGGTTCAAAGAAAGAAAGTGTAGAGTTTAAAATCAGAGGCTTGACTCAACCCTCCTCACCAGCATCCCCCTCCCCTTCATTCCCAATCCCTCAGCAGATGTGTGACCTTGGAGATAAGCTGGGCACTCTCCAGGCCTGGGAGCTTTGGGACATTCACATTCCAGACTCACTCCCAACATAAACAATACCCTGATACCTACTGCACATGAAAGGAGCCTGGTTGGACTTAGGCTAAGTGAGGCCTAGTTCAGAAACGCTTCCTGACATTCTGCTCCCCCCAAAGATAGACACCCCTCCCAAAGCCAACAAGAAGAAAGCATAAGCGTTATATATCCCCATCAACCCAGCTTCTCTGGGAGCCTCTTATGAAAGGCCTGAAGCAAACGAGGGGCCTTCAGATATTCATAGTCCACCCATTCAGCATGCCCCAAAGGCAAGTGCTTCCAGCAAACAAAATACTGCAGTCGCCCTTGATGGAGTTGGGAATCCAGGGCCTCACTAACTTCGAAATGTTTATGTTTGTCAATCATTAGGGGAGGGGGCGCTGCCATGGCAAGGCACCATGTACTCAAATGAGGAGTAGGTTTCAGAAGGCTGCAGTGAAACACAGGATGCACGTTACAATGATTCAACTCAACCACCACAGGGTTAATCACCCTGGTGACTGTGAAAGGTCCCACATATTTGGGTCCCAGCTTCTTTGAAGGCTGACGACATTTCAGAATCTTAGGAGATTTTCAGACAACACTGTTACAGTGTTACTATTCCAGTTTATTTGCTATGGCTGCCTCCTCTTGAATCCTGGGATTTGCAGTTTAGGGAGGGATATTTACAACTCTCAGCCAGAGAGATCTTAGGCCTCACTAAACTACAAACCCCAAAATTCCACAGGAGGAAGCCAGAGCAGTTAAAGTGGAATAGTAACACTATAACAGTGTACAGTAGTCTGAAAATCTCCTCAGTAGACAAATAGACCTGGTCTCCCACCACATACTAGGTGCAGGAGTTCTCTTTTTGTCAGCTTGTTTTTTGTAAGCTGCTTTAGCAAAGTCCAGGGCAGACACAACCTTCGGCCATGCCTGCCTAATTCTCTCTCCACTGCATCAGCGGCACTGGATCTGACTTGGCTACCACCCTCAGTGGCATAGGTTCTAGCTCACTCCTATAGATCACTTGAAAAGATGAATGCCTAGTGCTTTCATGCACCGCGTTATTATATGCCACCTCAGCAAAAGGGAGTAGGTCCACCCAGTCATCCTGCTGAAAGTTAATATAGCATCTCAGATACTTTTCCAGTACAAAGTTCAGTTTTTCCATCACTTTGGGGGGTGATGAGAGGAACTGAGGTCTAGCTCCATTCCTAACACCTTGGAAAATGCCTTCCAAAACTGTTAAGTGAATTACGCCCCTCTCTCTGACACAATCTTGGTGGGGGCACCATGAAGTCTAAACACATGTTGTACAAATAGCTGGGCCAGCTGCTGTACAGTGGGGACACTCTTACATGCCACAAAAGTGTTCCTGCTTTGAGAACATACCACCTATATAACCCTTTTTCTTGCTTTCTGGCAAGTCAACTATAAAATACATGCTAATCACCTCTCAAGGTCTTGAGGGAGTAGGGAGGGGCTGCAACAACCCCTGAGGCTTTCTTCCACCCCTCTTAGCCGTGGCACATGTGGGGCAACTCTTGACATAGTCCTCCATGTCTTTCCTCAAGTTGGCCACCAGAACTGTCTCCTGATCAAATGCAGCATTTTTACATAGCCAAAAAGGCCTGCAGTTTTGGCATCATGACTTTGATACAGTACTTGTCCCCTTAAAGGTTCTGGTACATAAATCTTGTCCCCCCCCTTAAAAGATAACCCCTCCTGCTCAGTAATTTCCCCAGCATGATCTTTGTACCAAGAGTCTGTGAGCACAACGTTCTCTAGCTGCTCCTTCCAGGCTGGCTCCAATTTGTGGACCTCAGGGTACACTTTGGCTTGGCTCCTAGTGAGCACTGCTAAGCCCTGTCAGCTGAGAAGGGGAGAATACCATATCCACCACCTTCCTCCTTTTGCTCTCATCCTGTGGCTGTCTGGACAAGACATCCACTAGAAAAAAATTCTTTCCCTGGAAATACTTAAGCTGAAAGTTGAACTTATAGAAGAAGTCAGCCCAGCAGATTTGCTTAGGACCTAATCTGTGTGGGATTCTTAAGGCTGGCAAATTCTTATGGTCTGTTCATACTTCGAACGGCTCAGTCACCCCCTCTAAAAAGTGCCTCCAGGCCAGTAATGTGAGGCAATAGCACCGGCCTCTTTCTCCCACATGGGCCAATCCCTTTTGGTCTCATTAAACTTTTTGGACAGGTGCACATAGGGCCTCAATCTTCCTTCTGAGTCTTTCTGCAACAGCACAGCCCCCATTGTCACATCTGAAGCGTCCACCTGCACTACAAAAGGGCCTATGGGGTCTGGATGCTTGAGGACAGGCTCAGACATGAACAGCACTTTTAGCTGGTCAAACACCTGCTGGCACTCGGCAGTCCACTTTTGGTGTTGGGTTTCGCCTTGCCCCCCTCTTCTGGCCCTTTCTTGGTTTTTAGCAAATCAGTGAGGGGTAAGGCTATCTGGGCAAAACAGCTGATTAAGGCTCTATAGAAATTTGCAAAACTGAGAAAACTCTGCAGTTGTCTCCAGGTTCAAAAAGCCACCCACCCAGAACACTTCTTACTTTGGCCGGGTCCATCTCGACCCCCTCACTGGAAATTTGATAGCCCACATAGTCCAGTTTGGTCTTGTGGAATTCACATTTGGATAGCTTAATGTACAACTGGTTCTGTGCCAACTTCATGAACACCTTCTGAACTAGCTTTACATGGGAGTTGTAGTGCTCTGAATAAATCAATACATTGTCCAGATACTCTAGCACCCCCTTGTAGAGGAATTATCTCAGTATTTCACTAATAAGGTTCATAAAAATCCTAGGGGCACCCGATAGTCCAAATGGCATCACTAAGAACTCAAAAGAGCCCAACTGACAAAAGTAGTCCACTCATCCTCCTCTTTGATTCGCACTCGGTAATATGCCTCCCGCAAGTCCAACTTTGTAAATATTTTTCCCTTTGCCAGATGGGCCAACATGTCCTTCATTAATGGCAAGGGGCACTAGTTATATACACACACCGCATTTAGGCCACAGTAGTCTGTACATAATCTTAAAGCCCCATCCTTCTTTTTACAGAATAATGGGGGGGGGGCAGTGCTGAAGTAGTCAGCCTAATAAACCCTCTGGCCAGATTCTTGTCAATGAACCCCCTCAAGGCCTCCATTTCAGCGGGGGTCATAGAATACAGTTTGGATTTGGGCAGCTTAGCACCTGGCACCAATTCAATAGCACAGTCCGAGGCTCAGTGTAGGGGCAACACATCGGACTCCTTCTCCTCAAACACAGGCCTACATTTCCAGTTCTCTATGGATAAGTCTCTTATGTCCCCCAGCACCATGGTCACAGAATACATTTTGGCTGGACCCCCTCTGATAATGTCCTTTCCCCTCAGCTCCGTTACTTCCACAGCCTTCTTTCCCCGGATGCTCTTTGTTCCACCCTCGGGCAGCGCTCCTGCTGGCAAGCTGGGTAGGAGAAGGTTTTTAATGTGGTAAACCGCCCTGATTGGATTACCAAAGGGCGGTATATAAATAAATGTTGTTGTTGTTGTTGTTGTTATTGTTGTTGTTGTTAAGGTTACAACCTTCTTTATCCAGTCTATGCCTGGATTATGGTACTTTAACCAATTTAGACCCAGTACCACAGCTTGGACGGCTGCTGGAGCCACTACAAACTGTATGGACTCCTTGTGAGCACTATCTGCATCCACACGGTACCTGTGTACAACCTAGCTGCCCCTCCTTCATGGGATCCCCATCCATCTAGGTAAACTTTATGGGCGCACTCAGTTCATGGGTCTCCAGTTCGTCCTACTACCAAAGCTGGGTGTATCAGTACCTGGGTACATCCACAGTCAATCATGGCCATTACTTTCATATGCCCCCTTCTTGTCAGTCCATAACTTGATTTTAATAAAGAAAGGGGCTCACACCCCACTCACCACTGACTCTGGGTGCCCTTCAGGGTTAGCCCGCCCTTTGGTGCGAAATAGGGCGGACAATGTCCGTTTCCCAACAACACTCCTTCTCCAGATGATGATGCATCCATCCCCTTTGACTCCCACAGGGACTCACTGGTGGTGCTCGCTGCATGCATCTGAGCTTTTCCTCTCCCATGCCCCGCAGGTTTCCTCAGCGATGTCTTCCCGATGTTCTTCCAAGGCCTCTCATCCTGCGACTCTCCAGCCGCCGCTCTCTCTGGGCATTCCGCAATCCGATGCCCACTTTCCCCACATTGCAGGCACAGGCCCAACAACATCCTCCGCTCATGCTCTATCTCCACTGGGGTGGTTGCACGGTGTGCTACCTTTTTCGCCCCACTTATCCCAGTATTACTCCCCCACCCTTGCCTTTGCTTGACAATTTTCACACTCTGTCTGACTGCTTCCACTTTCCCTGCCGAATGCACCCAGCCAATTCAAGCCTCTGGGTTACCTTGGGGAAGTGCCAACTCTAGGATGTCTGCATGCAAGCTGTCCCAAAAGTACTGGATCTTGGTCACCTCAGTCCAGTCTGAGATCTGGCTTGCCAGCCTTCAAAACTCCATAGCATATTGGTACCCTGGCACAGCCTCTGCAACCCCATGCATGCACATTCCTGGTGGAACAGGTCCTCAAACCGCACTCTCAGAGCCATCATAGTTCTGGCACTGCCATGTCATAGAGGCTTACCAGCCACTCGGCTACCTCACGTTCCAGCTGCTCCGACACATACTGCACTTTGGCCTCCTCCATCTGGAAAGAGTCTTCCCATTCTCTCATAAACCTTTTTACCTGGGTTAGCAAATATGGCAGTTTCTTCGCATCCCCATCAAACATGGCTTTCAAGCCTCAATCAGCAAAGGATCCAGGGGGCCTCCTTGCCCAGCATGGCCATCCCTCTGGGGCTGGCTCCACCTCATCCTCTTCCACACCTCCACCCAGGCCCCCTTCTGGCTCTTCCTCCGCCTCAGCAGCCTCCACCCCTGCCTCCCGGACCGGCCCCCTCTGCTGGGTACTGGCCTTCGTCACACTGAGCTTAGCCAGGATCTCCTGTAGACAGGATTTCAGCTCTCGTACATCCTCACACATGTCCTGTAGCTCAGATTCCCAGTCTCCCCTGGGCCTGGCATCCCGTCAGGTCATGTCACAGCCACGCTCCTCCGGGTCAGGGCACCAGGGCCATCTCTCCTTTGGTACGCCTTGGCCTCCCTCCATGGTGTAGCCACCTCTGCCCCCTTGGCAACATCCAAGCGGGTCTGCATGCCTCTCCTCCGCCTTCTGGCCTGCTTGTTCTGGGAGGTTTCCTCAGAACCCACGACCAAGCCACCATCTCCAGAGTGCTCGTCCTGTTTGTCCTGGAAGGTATCACCAGAACACTCTTCCATCTCCTGTGAGATCTGCTCCTGGGACATGATGCACCAGGAGTCGTCTGCAGGCAAAGGGAGTTCTGTCAATCTGTAAAGATCCAGTCAGACTTCAATTCACTCAGACGACAGTCACTAGTGAAAGTGTTTTATTGCAGAGGTAAAGAAGTGAACAGGTCCAAGAATATTGGCAGGACGGGTTCACAGAAAGAAAGTGTAGGGTCTATAATAATAATAAAATAATAAAATTTTATTTCTATCCCGCCCCTCTGCAACGCAATTGGGGCGGCTTACAATATAAAACTCCATAGACACAGTACCCTAGCCCACCAACCCCTTAAAATAATATTAAATTATAAAAGATTAAAAACATACAGTAATTAAAATATATAAATTAGAAGGAAAAAAATTAAAACATACAATAGTTAAAAAATCTAATTGCAGCTCAGAAGGACAGCCGAGTCTTGGGCCGGGATAGTTATTCAGGAAAGGCCTGCCGAAAAAGATCCGTCTTGACAGCTTTTTTAAAGCTGTCTAAGGTGGTAATAAGACGGATCTCATCCGGCAGGCCATTCCATAATCTGGGAGCGGCAGCAGAGAAGGCCCTCTGGGAGGTCTAAAATCAGAGGCTTGATTCAACCCCCCTCACCAGCATCCTCCTCTCCTTCATCCCCAATCCTTCAGCAGATGTGTGACTTTGGAGATAAGATGTTCGCTCTACAGGCCTGGGAACCTTAAGGTACTCACATTCCAGACCCCCTCCCAACATAAACAATACCGTGACACCTACTGCGCATGACAGGAACCTGGCTGGACTTAGGCTGAGGCCTAGTTCAGACAGGCTTCCCAAAACCTGATGTGCTTGATCTGGATCTTCCTTGCATACCATCTCAAGTCAACATGCAGACTGCATAACTTCAAAGAATGCCATTTCCCCTGTGTCCTCTGAGGACTCAAAATCACTCCAGGGCAACTGCTGCTCTGAAGTGGCAGCATTCTGAGTTTGGGTCCCACAATCCCTCAAGGGCTTTTTGTTGTCCATGATATATCCCAGCAAGAGCATGCCTTCAGGCCAATGATGTCAAGGTGGTCCCACACTTGGCCTTTGGTAGGATTTCTCTCATTCCATACCTCTAAATCTTCCATAGATAAAGTTGTAAAGAACAGGGTTTGTAAAGAGCAATTCAAAGAGTTCTAGCACCGTTTCTTTATTTGTATCTTTCTTTGGCCCTAGGTATTCTGGAATGATACCTCTGATTGCTCAACAGTCCGTGAATATCTGCACCAGATCCTTCCATCTCTGCCTCTCATGACATCTGTACTCTTTCTGGACAGGATCAAGGGAACATGTACAAGGGAGCAAGCACTCACTGCCTTCCCTCCCACTTTTGAGCAGAGGGAAGGTTTGTTCCTCATCTAAGCATTCACCTCAGCTTCCCTATATCATGTTCAACACAAAACAGTATGGGACTTTTTTTTTAAATCCTAATACACTGTATTGTTTGGGATAAAGTACCCAAAGGACAAATGCAATATATTGGGACAAATTTTTGTCCCAGCAATTTTTTGACCATAGAAATAAAACTACATGGCAGATGGCCGAAACTCAAAAACTATTGTGCTAACAATGGCATAGAACACTTGGCTTGCTGGTCTGGTCTGTGTGAATCCTCCAACAAAACATGACTCTGGGGCACTAAATGTCCTGTCTGGTAGGATGAGTTAAAAAAACATGTTTAGAATGAAATCGCAATATATATACTGTATATGCTTTACAACTGAATCATTGCCACCAATTTAACAGAAAGTGCTGCTCTATGGTTCAAAAGAGACACCCAAAGGGCAAATTTCTCAGGTCTGAATTTAAGGCTGCAATCCTAAACCTTTCACATTTTCCCAGACAATACAGTGGAACTTACTTTTGAGTAAACAATCATAGGATCAAGCTGTATGCATTGTAAATGACACAGTAACTCATACACTGTTTTTATTATTTTATGTATTATTGTGGATTTACTTCCAGATCTAGGAGAACTAGTAGGTCACCACAGGCAAAGGTATAGAACATATACTCTACTGTATCTTCTCAGCACCATCCACAGAACCAATATGAGTAAGTTTGTTCTTCAGGTATCTGAGCTCTATATTCGGTTCTCAAATTATGAATATTTATAACTATTAACCAAACACCACAGACATTTACTTTCCATCTCATGGAAAAAGTATTTTCCCCTGATACCTACTAGCACTTGCCTTACAGAACATTCCGGACACTTACTTCTGAATAAACATGCACAGGATCAAGCTAGAAGCTCCACTTTTTTCAGTGAGATACTTTCAAACAAGTCAAACTTAGTTGTCAAGTAAGTGATTCCCCTTAAATGATAAGTAAGTGATTCCCTGCATGTATGCCAAAATTTCTAACAGAAAAAACCCTCTGATCTCTACAGTACCTATGGGCAATGCTCCTATGTTGTATAGAAACTCAGTTTACTTGCACACCATAGTTTATTTGTTAGAATGACCAGTTACCATACATGCTTGTTCAGGAAATACCGGGTATATTAATTCCAAAATGAGAAATGATTTAAATGGATGGTTTAAATTGGACTTTTTTTTTCTTGGTTTTATACTGCCTTGATTTAAAATCAATCTATTCTGTCACTGGCCTGATTCACTGCTAAATGCATATGAAAAAATAGGAAGCTACTTATACCAAGTCAGCTCTGGGCTTTCTCTACCACGGTTTTATCTTCTGAGGTCAGAACACAAATAGCTATCTTATCAGTCAAACCATCAACCCTGCTACTGTCCACGCTAGCTTCCTCCAGCCTGATACCTTCCAAATGCTTAGGACTAAAATTCCCATTATCTGTCATCACTGGCCTTTTGGGCTAAGGTCTAAAATATCTGTAAGGCAGATCTACAATGATGAGCCACAACTCTCCCTAGTCTCAGGTCTTTCCTAGTCCTATTTGAAAATGCCAACAGATGTACAGTAGCACCCCCATATCTGCTGATTCGCCAACCACTGATTCAATTATCTGCAGTTGGCAATGGCAGGGGAGGAAGGGAGCAGGGATCTTACCTCCTCCATCCCTTCCCCTGTGAGGGCTTCTGTCACCGTGGTGGCAATCACGGGGGTGAAGGGGGAGAGGAGCAAACTGGTCTCATCCACTCCCCCCCCCTGCAATTGCAGCTGCGGCGGGGCCATGGGTGAATGGGGAAGGGGACAAAGGAGCAAACTGGCCTCGTTCCCTTGCCCCTGTGCCCCCGTGATCGCCGCTGCAGCGGGGGCAAAGGGGGCGGAGGAGCGAACTCACTCCCTTGCTCCCGGGATGGCATTTGCTATTAACCGCAGAATTCACCATCTGCGGGCGCCCCGGAACCAATCCCCTGCAGATGCGGGTGTGCTACTGCACTCTAAACCTTTTACATGCAAAGTCACTGTTCCACTACTGAGCCAACCTTGGGTTTGATTACAAGGGGGAGGGGGAAATCCAGAAGAGATTTAAACTATTTTGGCCCAGAGCTGCAGAGCATGAAATTCAGACTACTCTGGCCCAGATTTAAGCACACCTGTCAAAGCCCAAATTTGTACTGGGTTTCTACTGGGCTTCATAGAATCATAGAATCATAGAATTGCAGAGTTGGAAGAGACCACGAGGGCCATCCAGTCCAACCCCCTGCCACGCAGGAAATCTTGATCAAAGCATCCCCGACAGATGGCCATCCAGCCTCTGTTTAAAGACCCCCAAGGAAGGAGACCCCACCACGCTCCGAGGGAGTGTGTTCCACTGCCGAACAGCTCTTACTGTCAAAAAGTTCCTCCTCATGTTGAGGTGGAATCTCTGTTCCTGGAGCTTGCACCCATTGCTCCGTGTTCCAGTCTCTGGAGCAGCAGAAAACAAGCCTGCTCCATCCTCAGCGTGACATCCCTTCAAATACTTAAACAGGGCTATCATATCGCCTCTTAACCGTCTTTTTTCCAGGCTAAACATACCTAGCTCCCTAAGTCTCTCCTCATAAGGCATCGTTTCCAGACCTTTCACCATTTTAGTTGCCCTTCTCTGGACACGCTCCAATTTGTCAATATCCTTTCTGAATTGTGGTGCCCAGAACTGGACACAGTATTCTAAGTGAGGTCTGACCAAGGCAGAATAGAGTGGCACTATTACTTCCCTTGATCTAGACACTATACTTCTATTGATACAGCCCAAAATCGCATTGGCCTTTTTAGCTGCTGCATCACACTGTTGGCTCATGTTCAACTTGTGGTCTACTAGGACTCCTAGATCCCTTTCGCATGTAGTCTCATTCAGCCAGGTCTCTCCCATCCTATATTTATGCATTTCATTTTTCCGCCCTAAATGCAGTACTTTACATTTCTCCGTATTGAATTTCATTTTGTTAGCTTTGGCCCAGCTCTACAGTCTATCCAGGTCATTCTGAATTTTGATCCTGTCCTCTAGGGTATTAGCTACTCCTCCCAATTTGGTGTCATCTGCAAATTTGATAAGTATGCCCCTAATTCCCTCATCTAAGTCATTGATAAAGATGTTGAATAGCACTGGGCCCAGGACAGAACCCTGTGGCACCCCACTGGTCACATCTTTCCAAGACAAAGAGGAGCCACTGCTGAGCACCCTTTGGGTTCGGCCGGTCAACCAATTACAAATCCATTGAACAGTTAACTTGTCTAGCCCACATTTTACAAGCTTGTTTGCAAGAATGTCATGGAGAACCTTGTCAAAGGCCTTACTGAAATCAAGGTATGCGTTGTCCACAGCATTGCCTTCATCTACCAAGCTGGTAACTTTATCAAAAAAAGAGATCAGATTAGTCTGGCATGACTTGTTTCTCTGAAACCCATGTTGACTTTTTGTGATTATGGCATTGCCTTCTAAATGTTCACAGACTCTCTGTTTAATGATCTGCTCTAGAATCTTCCCTGGTATTGATGTCAGACTAACTGGACGATAATTGTTGGGATCCTCTTTTTTCCCCTTTTTGAAGATGGGAACAACGTTTGCCCTCCTCCAGTCTGCTGGGACTTCTCCTGTTCTCCAGGAGTTCTCAAAGATTATTGCCAATGGCTCTGAGATTATATTTGCCAGCTCTTTTAATACTCTTGGATGTAGTTCATCTGGTCCTGGAGATTTAAATTCATTTAGATTAAGAAGGTATTCCTGTACTACCTCTTTACTTATTTTGAGCTGGATTTCCCCTATTGTGTCCTCTGTTCCATTATCCTCAGGTTGGTCCTCCTTTTCCTTTTCTGAAAACACTGAGGCAAAGAAGGTGTTGAGTAATTCTGCCTTTTCTCTGTCCCCTGTTAGCATTTTTCCATCTTCTCCACGTAGCGGCCCTATCATTTCCTTCTTCCTCCTTTTGCTGCGGACATACCCCCAAAAAACCCTTTTTATTGTTCTTAACCTCCCTAGCAAGCCTGAGCTCATTCTGCGCTTTAGCTTTTCTGACTTTACTTCTACACGTGTTCGCTATCTGTTTGAATTCTTCTTTGGTGATTTCCCCCCTTTTCCATTTCCTATACATGTTCCGTTTAAAACTTAGCTCCATTGAAAGTTCTTTAGTCATCCATCCTGGTTTCTTGAGACACCTCCCATTTTTCTTCCTCAATGGTACTGTTTGAAATTGTGCCTTCAGTATCTCCCTTTTGAGAAAGTCCCATCCGTCTTGAGGTCTCTTCTCTTTTAGTATTCCTGACCATGGGATCATCCCCAGTATTTCCCTGAGTTTATTGAAATCAGCTCTCCTAAAGTCAAGAATGCGTGTCTGACTATGCCTGGCTTCTCCTTTCCATTGTATAACAAACTCCAGGAGAACATGATCACTCTCACCTAAGGATCCCACCACTTGCACCCCATTAACCAGGTCGTCTCTGTTGGTTAGGATCAGATCTAAAATAGCTGACCCCCTTGTTGCCTCTTCCACCTTTTGCACCATGAAATTGTCTTCCAGGCATGTAAGGAATTTGCTAGACCTTGTAGTTTTGGCTGAGTTAGATTGCCAGCAAATATCAGGATAGTTGAAGTCACCCATCACTACTACATCTCTCCTTTCTGCATGTATGTTCATCTGTTCTAGAAAGGCAACATCCAATTCCTCCGTCTGATTTGGGGGTCTGTAGTAGAGTCCCACAATAACATCCCTGTTGTTTCCCTCCCCTTTAATTTTTATCCAGATGCTCACCACCTGGCTTCCAGTATTGATGTCGTGGATCACTTCACTGGTGTAAATATCCCTGACATATAATGCTATTCCTCCTCCTTTCCTGTTTGGCCTGTTTCTCCTATAAAGGTTATACCCCTCCTATAAAGGTTATACCCCTCTATTCCTACATTCCAATCATGAGACTCGTCCCACCAGGTTTCAGTAATGCCTATTATATCATATTTGTTTTGTAGTGCGAGGAGTTCAAGTTCATCTTGCTTATTTCCCATGCTCTGTGCATTAGTGTAGAGACATCTGAGACAGCTTCAATTCAAAGCTGTTACCCACACTTAACTCTGAGCTCTAGGAAAAGCAAAGCGCCAGCAGTAGTTGTCCTCTCTGAAGCCAGAATGGGCAGCTAGACTCACAATGGCAGGATAGGTGACCATTCTGGCTTCAGAGAGTGCACCTACCACTGGCGCTTTGCTTTTCCTGGAATTCAAAGGGGCAATTGTGTGCCAGAAAATGGAAGGCCCAGCAGTAGTCACCCTCTCTGAAGACTGAATGGGCAGTTAGACTTGCAATGGTGGGGCTCATCAGGGCTTCTCACCTCAGAGAGAGTGACTACCGCTGAGGCTCTGCCTTTAGCATGAGAAGTGGTGCCAAGAAGAGAGGGAAATGGCAGCACCTCAGGCAGTGCTTGTCCTTCCTCTCCTCCCCACCTCACCCCGAATCCAGTGCATATGGATTGATCACATGGCAGTTTTCTCCAGAGTTTCAAGCAAACTCTGGAGAAAACAGTGTGGTTTCTAAAACGCAGATTATAAGAGGCCATAAATCATGTGTCACTATCACACCAAATTCCACAGTGTGGCATTATCAGGCCAGATTCAGGCAGGGGGATTGGGATTGGGGGTTTTTCACTGGTGTAGACAAGCCCATGGACCCCATTCATGTTGTGTAGTGCTTATGAAATGAACTGTCTCTTTCAGAAAGACAGTGAAATCTCCCCCATTCTTTCCCCATATAATCTAAGAAACTACAGCCAGGGTCCTTCTGCAATCACCCCCTTTCTGCCATCCTAGCTACTACTATGTCAGAGAGGGAAGTCTCTCTCCCAATATTTTCTCTTTCCTACTTAGCCATGACAGATGGGAGAAGCCACCCTTTTCCAACTGAAGTTGCCCATACCACTGCTGCTGCTCTGTAGAAGGAAAGAATAAAACTGACAGGAATAAAAATGAATGTAAATTGTAGGAGGTGATTTCTTATATATCTCACACTTTGTAATTCTGTCTTCAAGAAGGTAAACATTCAAAGTGTCACAAGTCATCAAGGAATAGGTTGGGATGGGATGCTGAACAAAACATCCAAGTATTCAAGTCACTACCAAGCCACAATTACTACAACTATATATGAATGGGTAGCAATTTCTAAGATTGGTAAATTACTAATCCAATGAAATAAACATTAAAACAAGAAAATACACATGCCTTTAACCACACAACCTAACAGGGATTATGGAGAGAGAGAATCAATAGTGGATGAACCATCACTCCCTATACAACTGTGGCCCTCTTGACGTTTCTGTATTGCAATTCCCACAATCCTTCACTGCTGGCTAAGCTTGTTGTGCGCTATGTGCTGAAAACATCTGGAGGACCACAGTTACTAAACCTGCCTTGGGCTCACACCAACAGGCAGAAAATAAGAGAAGTGTCTGTCCTCTCCTTTTGGAGGTGGTTTCTTTTGCTTTTTGAACTCTTCCTCCAATTGCTCTCAAAAGATAAATAAACTATTTAACTTCCAGAGCTGGCTTAACATTTCTCCAATGTAGCTGCATGTTGGGAGATCAGGAAGCCTTGGGATCCTGAAGGCTTTTTTTAGTGTTTCTCCTGCCAAATCCCCAGATCCCTCCTTTTTTGTTTTTTGTTTTTATTATTATTATTTTCATTACGAAATTATCATCATTAGAGAAAACAAAAGATAATAACTTCAAACAATTATTGCAGAGACAAACATACAGACGCAATTCTGGTTCCTAATCTTCACCAAGTTGTGATGTTTATACAACAAACTTCTTCCCCTTCTTAACTGGCAAATCTCTGTGTTTATCTGTCCCGTCAATTTCATGCCTTCATGGTTTTCTTAAATTTTACTTAAATTCTTTTAGTGATCATTTATTTAGTGATAAGAACATTTATATTCATACTTATATTTAAACTTATTCTTCTATGCTTTTAACCGCAAATTCCCATTTATCTTTCCATAGTAGAATCACCTTTTTCCAATTATCTTTATATTTTCCCAAATTTTTCTCATCAATTGCAAGTGTAAGTTTATCCATTTCGTACATTTCATATATTTAAGCATCCACTCTTCCTCTGTAGGAGTCTCTGCACTCTTCCAATATTTAGTATAGGCCACTCTTGCAGCTGTGACCATATAGAGTAATATTCGTCAGTATTCCTTTTCTGATTGTGATTTTACTTGTTGTAGCATATTTAACATATATAATTCTAGGTTTATAGGGTATTCTATACGTAATGTCTTGGTTATAAGGCCATGTATTTTTTCCAATATTTTTTAGCTTTCTTACATGTCCACCAAATATGGAAGAAAGTTCCAGTTTCTTCCTCACATTTCCAGGATTTATCCCTTAAGTTCTTATACATTTTGGCTAACTTTACTTGCATCAGGTGCCACCTATACAACATTTTATAATAGTTCTCCTTTACATTATAGCTTTTTGTAAATGTAATGTTTTAATTCCAAGATTTTTCCCAGTGGTCTAGTTGGCTTGTGTGCCCAAAATTCCAGGCCCATTTATTCATGCATTCTTTTATTCTATCTTGTCCTCGCTCTAATTTAATTAAAATTATATAAATTCTTGCTAATAGATGTTTTTCTTCGTTCTGAATTATTATCTCAAATTCTGATTTTTCTGACTGTATCCCTTCCAATGATCCCCCCTTTTTGCATCCGAGGGCAAACTTCCACTCTCTGACTATGGATCTCTATCTCCCCAGGCAGAGAGGAAAGGCAGGTTTACCATAGCCTATGACCTCTGGGATGCCCAGATTGGCCCCAGAATGAACCAGAAACTTCTCTGAAATGTCAAAACTCCACAGAGAGTTGACGCATAATGCCTGTACTTGTTTTGTTAGAAGACATTACAGATCCCATGACCACAAATAATAAGCAGCTATTAGAACCAATAACTTGAATGGAATTTTAATCACACAGAACATGTTGAAAACAAAGGATGATCCATGTGAACCATTTCAGAACTGGGTAGTGGGGATGGGGTGGGGGTGGAATAAAAAAAAAAGCTTTCCTCCCACTTCCAGGAAAAGAGTCCAAGTGAATCTTCCTCTTCATACTATAGCGTGCATCCATTTTTTCCGAAACCAACCTCCCCAAAAAGAAAACTGGCGATTCATATGCAGCAATGTGACAACATGCACTACCAACTGTTAACAGTTGGCAGCTATTAGCCTAAAATATGGGAGGGGGTGAACAACCTCTGAAATAAAGTACTGTATTTTATCCCAAGGCCAAACAAATCAAATCTCATGCTTAATCTCCAGAATCATAAACTGGACTATATGAAATGAAAACTGAAAGTGCCTCGGGCCATGAACACAACAGACCTTCCTACAATCTTCTCTTTCAGTATTTCATATTTGTCCCTTTTTCCACTGATTTTGCACAACGAACGTTACACAGCACTCAAATTATTGTAAACTTGACTAATGTTGTGGATTATTATAACTTTTTAAATGTGAGGGAACTGGAGAAGTAGCTCTGCTGAGCCATGTGGAGGTGGGGGGAGGATCCAATCTGTTATTTTTGCAATCAAGACATGTACAAGGAAGACTCAAAAGCCGATTTTCCAGAACAAGACTAGAATATATGACGGTTTAAAAAATGCCTCTAACCATGTGCAGAGAACCAACTGTCTATCCTTCCACATCCCAGGGGGGCACGATGTCCTCGCAGGGGGTCTGCGAAGGCCTGAAGGCTGCTTGGCCCACCTCCTCCCCACAGTGGAGTGGCCACATGACAGAGGCTAAGCCTGGCTGGCTGGCTTGGCCTGTGCATTGCCATTCAATCTGCTCCAGCCACTAACTCGCAAGAAGAAGCAGGAGAAAAGTCTTCCCTCTCCCTCTGGTGCCTTTTAGGGAAGGTTTAATGGATGCTGTAATTGTATTATGATTCTTATTCTTAGGTATTATGATGATTATGATTATTAGGGTTTTAAATCTAAAGTCTTGGGGGGCCATGGCAACAAAAGATATTTAAAGGGGCCACTGATAAAGAAAAGGTTAAGAGGCACTGTTGTAATTATATTATTATTATTGTTATTAAGTATTATTATTGTTGTTGTTAGGGTTTTAAATCTTATTGTCAAATAATTATGAAAATAATTATCAATTATCATTATTATTATTATTAAATCTTAATATTATTAATATCAGGTATTACTGTTGCTGTTTTGAGTTTTAAATCTTGAGTTAAGCCTTGGGGGCCTGTAGTAACAAAAGATATTTAAAAGGGGGTCCCTGGCAAAGAAAAGATTAAGAGGCACTGTTGTAATTATATGATTGTTGTTATCAGGTATTGTTATTATTGTTGTTCGGGTTTTAAATCTTGAGCTAAGTTTTGGGGGGCCATGGCAACAAAAGATATTTAAAGGGGGTCCCTGGCAAAGAAATTGTTAAGAGGCACTGTTGTAATTATATGATTGTTGTTGTTTTCAGGTATTATTGTTATTATTGTTGTTCGGGTTTTAAATCTTGAGTTAAGTCTTGGGGGGCCGTGGCAACAAAAGATATTTAAAGGGGGTCCCTGGCAAAGAAAAGATTAAGAGGCACTGTTGTAATTATATGATTGTTGTTGTTATCAGGTATTGTTGTTGTTATTGTTGTTCGGGTTTTAAATCTTGAGTTAACTCTTGGGGGGCCGTGGCAACAAAAGATATTTAAAGGGGGTCCCTGTCCAAGAAAAGGTTACGAGCCTCTGTTCTAAAACACTGCAGCCCCTGCAGGGAAATACAATCCTTATGATGTTTATGTTTAAAAAGCCCCAGGCATATAATACCGGGGCTCCCAGGCTGACAAGTCCCAATATTTCCTTTTCCCAGACTGAGCAATGGGTGCACAGGATTGGCAGCACCAGGGCGGAGGGGGCGGTGTTCCCAGACCTAAGTGGGTCAATAACAACTCCAGCATTAAACTAAACACGCTCAGGACACTCTTTCCCCCCACGCCCAGCCTCCTTCTCAGTCCCTCTCTTTTTAATGAACTTTTAAAAGGCCACCAAGAGTCCCTCGCCTGAGCATTTCTGCACGACCCTCCCTTCCCACCTCCTCCAAATTTCCCTTTCAGACTCGCTCAGCCTCCATGTTGTCACACCTTCCAGTCCCTCTCTCTGAACACGCACCTTCCCCGCCCGCCCCCACCCTCGTGGGGCTCTTTCCCGTCTCGCCACGGCTGTACCACTCACCGCAGGAGGAGGAGGAAACACGAACCTTCTGTCCCTCCCCGCCGCCGCCGCCGCCGCCGTCCCACTTCCTCCGCGCCTCTCAGTACCAGGACCAACTATAAAGTGCTGGCAACGGCGCCAGTGCGGCCATGTCGGAAAAGGGCGAGGGAGCCGCCCGGATAGCTAGACTAGACGACAAACCGCAGTTTAGGGGGGGAAGACTCGTACTGCGCCTGCGCTCTCGCCGCAGCCATCTTGAAAGAGGGCAACTGAATCTTTAGGGGAAAGACTCCTACTGCGCCTGCGCTCTCGCCGCAGCCATCTTGAAAGAGGGAACTGAATCGCGCAGTTCATGGCTTTTCATGGGCGGCCTTGCCCACACCGCGGATGGCAGTTACTACGTTTTCGTGGTCACGCTTATGACGCCCCTCCCTTGGGAATCCAGCTGCTATCCCTTAGGGTGGTGCGCGGGGGAAGGTTAAATTAAAATACTGTACACAGGGCTGTTGACCCCTCTCTGTTGAAGGAGCCATACTGAAGAGAGAGCGGAATAGTACCGAAAGCTGGTGTTAGATTCTGCGCGGGCGGGCATAAGAACCAATCTAACAATTGGCTCGTAACTGGAAAGATGACGAAGCGCCCCCTGTTTCCGAGGGGAGGGGAGCCTAGCCGGAGCGAAGGGAGTCTGGCTCGATCTCTCTCGCGCCTACGGTTGTCAGTCATGCAGAGCAGGCTCCGCCCCTCGCTGGCCGTTATCTCGAAGTGGGCGGGGCCGAGCTGCAGGTGTGGCGGGTGTGGTTTGGGCGGGAAGTTTGAGAGCGCTCTGCGCCTGCGTATTTGAATGCACCGGGGAAATTAATACAGGCGTCCCTTCATATCCACGGATTTGGTATCCACGGATTTAAGTATTCACGGCTTGAAAATATGCTTTAAAAAATAATAATCCAAAAAGCAAACCTTGATTTTGCCATTTTATATAAGGGACACCATTTTGCTATGCCACTGCATATAAGGGGACTTGAATATTCACGGATTTGGGTATCCACGGGGTCCTGGAACCAAACCCCAGCGAACAGGAAGGGACAACTGGCTCTTAACCCTTTCTTTACCAGGGAAACCATTAAATATTTTTGTAGCCATGGTCCCCCAAGACATAACTCAAGATTTAAAACCCTAATCATAATCATAATAATACCTAATAATAATAATAATAATAATATAATGACACCATCCATTAAATCTTCCCTCAAAGGCACTGGAGAGAGAGGGGGAAGACTTTTCTCCTGCTTCTTCCTGCAAGTTTGTGGCTGGAGTGGATTCAATGGCAATGCGCAGGCCAAGCCAGCCAGACTTTTCCTTTACTCCTGTCACTTGCCCGCTCCACTGTGGGGAGGAGGTGGGCCATGCAGCCTTCAAGCTTTCACAGACCCCCTGTGAGGACATTGAAGCCCCCGGGGGTCTGCGGACCATAGGTTAAGAACCGCTGCAGTATTTTTCAGTTACTGAACACTTAGCCAGTGCCGTAGGTATATGTGGTGCTTTACCCCCCAAAAAAAGCAATTAAATGTCCCTAAACCAATGGGCATACCTTCTAAAATGGATGGGCAATCTGGGTGGGTCTAAAGCTAATTAGTTATTGGACCCTTGAAAATAAAAATTGTCTTCTGACTTTAAAAGACACAGGCACAGGTCCACCATGCAGCTGAGGAAAGACCATCCCAACTGCCACTGCCCTGGCCTTGAAGAGAGAGAAGAAGAGGCACTATCTGCTGGATTTAATTCCCTTCCCGCCATCTCTTTTTCCTTGTGTGCCCTGTCTTATTTAGATGGTAAGCCTGAGAACAGAGAACTGTCAAATTAACAATTTGTAAGCTGTTCTGAGAGCATTTCTGACTGAAAAGAAGGGGTATAAATCCTCTAAATAAATGGAGTTGCATGCTCACAGTGCATCTTGTTTTGGTACAAAAGTGTGTTTGTTTAGCATTGCCAAACACATGACCTGAAAATTAGCAATCCAGGTAGAATGAATTAGGCTAAAGGAACTAGATAGCTAAATGTAAAACACATCTCAGCTTTTAAGCTTGTTTTTAATGGGAGGGCTATCTGCCAGAATACATGTGAAATGTAAGTAACATTATTTATAAATATAAGTACTGTAACATTATCCATCTTTTTCAGAAAGTATTTCTCTCACAAGAAAACAAAACTCGTGTAACAACTGGGAGAATGAATACCAAGTTTTCCAAGTCTGTTACTTCCAGGCAGATTTGAGTACTTGAAGAAATTGCCACAGGATGTTTGTTTTTATAACTGGCCTCTTTAGAGATACCACAGAAAACTGCATACACAGGCAATATGGAAAATGAAGCAATATTCTTACTCTTACAAATCATCATTAACATCTAGCCTGAATTCTTTTAACATTTTGCCGAATTTTTGTCTGTCATTAGAAAAGACTGCAACGCATCAGCAGCACAGAATATGGCAGAAGAGTTGCTCTTTCTGTTTCATTGGCCAAATAATTGCTATGGTTGCCAGTTAAGGATCATCCTAAGCCCTGAGTTTTCAGAGTCAAAAGTGAGAACTAAAGATGGCTCCTGGTGATGCCATTAAGTGTTATGCATTATGTACCAACCACATTGCTTGCCTGCTTAGGGAGACAGGATAAAGAACATTTAATCTGCTCAGAAGGTGCATATAGAGTGGATGTGAGCCCTGCCACCATAACAATTGGCAAGGAAAGAGAAAGCTAATGAAATAAATACATAGAGCACCTGGAGAGTCTTGGCAAGTTGCAGCAGAAAATGAATTAAACCATGCACATTGTAGGCTGAGCTGGAGATTTGCATCAAGCCCTTCCTCTTTCCAGCCCCTCCCCCGCAAAAAAACTGGAGACTTTGCACCATTGTTTGCAACCTGGAGATGACCCATGAAATTGGAGACTCAGAGCCAAGCCCTGAGATATGGCAACCTTAATTATTCCCTGTGCTGTAAAACCCATGCTTAAAGTTGTTACTTAAACCAAATTTAAGTTTTCCTTCATTTGTTCTAAAACAGGTTACACCCACCCACACCTATTTACGCAGGATCAGTACTCACAGTTTCACTTACCTGCTGTGGCGGAGAGGTCTCTCTTGGCATCTGGAGGACCATAGAGTCATGCTGGAAGTAGTCTCTCTAGGCATCAGGAGGTCCTCCAGCAGAACTCATAGAGTCATGCCAGATGCCTAGACAGGTATCTTCTCTAGTCATTTTCTAGCTCCTCCAGTGCAAGTCTATGGTATTCATGGCAGTTCATTATTATACAGTTGTCCCTCCATATCCATGGATTTGGTATCCATGGATTTAAGTATTCACGGCTTGAAAATATTCTTTAAAAAATAATATTCCAAAAAGCAAACCTTGATTTGGCTATCTTATATAAGGGACACCATTTTGCTGTGCCATTGCATATAATGGGCCTTGAGTATTCACGGACTTTGGTATCCAGGGGGGTGGGGGAGGTCCTGGAACCAAACCCCAGCAAATATGAAGGGACAACTGTACTTGGTTTCAGGTACCCGCAGTAAGTCCAGGAATGTATCCACCATGGATATGGGGGTGACCTGTACTTGCCCTGTATCCATGAAATGGTCAGAAAAGTTTGGATTTTTTTTCTGTTGCTAAGTTGCCTATATCCTGGCAACTGCATCAGTTGCAGTGGATGTTTCTGCCAAATAAAACTTGTGTGCCACTACACTCTTTGTTATTGTTTTATGTAAATAATATTTACAACATTCCTTACCAAAACCTTAAGACTGACCCAACTTCCAACCCTACTTCATCTGTGGCATTGTACACAAAAGGTAATGCAATAATCCATAGTGATTTGTGGCCAAACTGTCAAAAATAGCCATTCCAGGATGCTTGAAACAGGTTTGCATCAGAATTCTGATTAAATGCTTCATGCATTTTTGCTTTGTACTCTAGCTTCATATTGTGACATCAGTATAACAGTAGATCCCCTCCTGAAACTTTTACTAATATAACAAATACTATAGTTACATGCATATTTTAGCATTATCACTTACCTGCATGATACAAGTAAGTGATAATGCTAAAATCCATTCATCTGCTGCTTTTCTTTTTAATGCTGAATTAGCTAATTGCCTTAAATTGTTCATCCTTGAGTTAACAGTAATTATATTACTTCCTTTACTTGATTTTATTGTGTGGTCAGCCTTTATATGTCTTTCTGGGAAAGAACAATCTATTGCAGATGTCCTTTTGGCAGAGAAATTTATACAGAAGAATGAATCACGATGGGATAACATATTTAATGTGATTCAAAACTGCCTCTTACAGATCAAAATACTTTGTTATACAGTAGTTGCTTAGTAGAATCCTAGCCTAGATTTATGTATGATTACTCAGATCTCTGCTTAAATGTTCTTGATTATTATCCAGAAAAAGTTGACTTTTCATTATAATCCTATGCATATTCACTCATAAACTGAGTCCCACCATGTTCAGTGGAGTTTACACTCCAGTCCATTATGTTTAGGACTGACTGACTTGTATTGCTTTGGCCCACTGATTTCAAAGAGCGAGGTTTAAGCATAATATCTCCATTTAAACCAAATAGAAGTTTAGCTTTGTTGGATCATGTCCTTTAATTTTATATTTGCATATCCATGATTTCTCCATATACTATATAGCATAAATAAGTTCCTGTGGCTTGTTCATGCATCGTTTGCAAGCACTATTATTGTGGGTTGCCTCAAGGCGAGAGGCTTGAACTTGACTGAGGAATGTTAATAGCCTAGAATATTTTGCTTATGTGCCCCCCTAGAAGTTAGTTGTTAAACAATTCCTTCTTGATACTGGACCACTCTGGAATGTCTGACTAGGGAAAGCCTATCCAAGAAACAAGTAGGCTGCATATGTTTTTCTCCCTCCCCTCTCTGCCCTATAGAGTATTAATCTGTGTCTAAGTAGGTAAGAGAAGGGAGGGAAACAGACCAAGAGTGGAAGAGAGAGATTTGGATGCAGAAGACAAATATGTTTTAATATCACAGAAAAGTGAAAGACATTAAATGCTTAACATTGGCTGGAGCATGTCCTATACATTCACCCATATTTAAACAGATTAATATTCTAAGTTAGGCCTTCCTTTTTCTGTAGCCTTTTTCAAGCCAGCCATTTTCTCTGGAATTATCTCAATTCTTTACTCACTTATTAAGGAAAATCTAAATAAAAATTCTACCTGTGTTGTTGTTTTTAAAAAACACCTTCTGTTTATTTTCCTTACCAAATGGAATTGCTGCACAAGCCTATCAAATGTAGACTGATGAAGCCATATTGATGCATATGATAGGGGAATATGTAATGGGTGACACCTTGCTGTTCTGCATTACTACCAGTACAATTCTTGTTTAGAGAGTTCAGATAAAATGACCCTATGTGTCCAGTTGAAATCCTTTGGCTTTACTGCGTACACATTTCAACCTACATTTTATCCTTCTCAAAGAAGCATTTGTTCCAGTTTGAACAACAGAATTTGGAAAATGTAACACATTTAATTGCACATTTGTCTTGGGTTTCTCAAAGTAAAAGCAGATATATATTTTAGCCCAAAATGTAGCGGGGGGGGGGAATAAACTTTAAACAAACTTGTTGCAAATCATACCATGACTATATGATATTGACATTAATTGAAAATAAGCTTTAATGGGCTATACCCCACTTCTTCAGACGCACAGAGTGTTAACTAACAAGGGAGATATTTATAAATATGCTTGTGGGAAGGGAATAGAAATGGAAACTGTACAAACTTACAGTGGTCTTTATACTCCATGCATCTGATGAAGTGAGCTGCAGCCCATGAATGCTTCTGTCAAATAAATATTAATGTTTAGAGTACTGTAAGACTCTTTGTTGTTTTTTGCTGCAACAAATTTAAGATGTGAAGTCAAAGGCTTTCATGGCCGGCATCCATAGATTTTCCTTGGTTTTTTTCCGGGCTGTGAGGCTGTGTTCTGGAAGAGTTTCCTTCTGACGTGTATTTACTTCAAATACACAAATTTACATATACTACCCAACAGGGGTTCACAGCATATAAACTCCACACACACTCCTACTCAACCATTCTCTGAAGATGCCAGCCACAGATGCAGGTGAAACGTCAGAAGTAAACTCTTCCAGAACACGGCCTCACAGCCCGGAAAAAAAAACAAGGAAAATTTAAGATGGCTATATCCCCTCCCCCAAAAACCTGACTACAATATAATTTAAATGTAATAGGACTCTATGTTTTATACCTAACTTAAATTCCATGTAGTAATTAAGGAGATATGTGCTTATGTGGATTGCCCTATATATTTAGCTGTGGGTTTGCTTGTTTAGACCCAACAGTGTTAACAGTATTTGGAGTAATTTCCCTTAAGTATAGTAGGAGGTAATGTGTTATGGCTTGAAGTCATAATATTCTCATAATATTCAAATTTTGCTCATGTCTGTGACATTAAGAAAAGTAGTTAATTAGGCATGGTTAATATCCAATGCATTGCATACGGTTTCATTTATTATAACTATATTTTTAATTAAGTTTTGGTTGCAGCATTACCAATAGGATTAAACTATGAATATAATATTAATGAGGCATTATTATTATTATTATTATTATTATTTAGTATTATTTAGTGTTTCTGTTGTTCAGTTATAAATCAAGCTTACTGGTTTTCAAATCAAATAATGTTTTTACTACTATCAGTTCTGTTACTTGCGCCACCATGAACGTTAGTCTATTTATATTAATGGAGGTTTGCCACTAACTTTTTTGATATGACTGGAATCTAAGTATTTTTAAAGGAGAATATAGATTGTTTTATAATATATTCATTAGTTGGTCAAAATTTGTACAACAAGTAATTGATGTCGTCTGGTTATGATCTGTTTTATAAATGTATGGAAGAAGTCTTAGCCAAGTAAGCAACCACATGTGAAAAATGGGTGCCATATCTAGTGTTCTCTTATGCAGCTGCTGGGCTGCATGTACAGAGCCCTCTTTAAAAAGAGAAACCCACCAGTCAGTAGTTTTAGATGGGGAGGCGGGTGGGCTGAGTTTATTCATACTTCCCTTCGCTGTCAAAAAGGTTATCAAAGTAATTACTGTGTAAATGCAGTCAGAGTAAAGTTACTTTATTAAGGAATGTTCTCCCACTTTGAATACTGAAGATACATGTTGCAGCAAGACAAAGTAGCATGCAGCAGACAGTATTAACCAGAGCTACAAGATATCAGAGATTAATTTGTATCCTTGTACAGAGCTCCATAATGTCTAGGATGTTTTTATCTTCTGCCCACTGCATTCCAGAGGATGTTTTAATGCATCCACAACACAGCATGACATAGCTTGGTCACAATGGTTACTGCAGGCCATTGTAAATGGTTATTTATAGAGAAAGAAGGTGTTCAGATTATACTAAGCATTCCACCCTTCTTCCTGGTTTGTAATTAAACACTGGGCAGCCACCTGTGGGCTCTGTGATTCTTATTTGGATATATGGGGGAAATTTCTTTTAAAAGTATGATGTGGCAGCACAGAATGGCTCCCCTCCCCACAATATGGCCATTTCTGTCTTGTTGGAGAGTGAGGGCATCAGTGGAAACACGCCTAGCTATTTTCCTGTAATTGAGTAAGGTGCAAAGACATAATCTGCGGGGATCTCCTGAGGACCCCTACAGGTGTCTGCAGATGCCTGTCACGGCATGTCCAACTACAAGAAAATAGCTGGACTGTGCTACCCAAATTGTGTGGGGTCTGTGAGGATCCCACTAGTGTGCGAGTCTAATGTGGGGAATTTGTAATTAACTCAAGATAGCAGTGAAAGTCCTGGTAACTGTGGGATCTTTTAACCTATGTATACCGGTAGGAACTGAGGAGACTCCAAGCCAGAATGTACAATTAAATGATTTTATTGGAAATTAATCTTAACAGCATTCACACTAACACTCAAGCTTCAAGCAATCACACAAGGAAGGAAGAATTATTTGGATAGAGGAATAGAGTGGGGGGATTGTGGGTTGTATTATACCTATCAGAAGAGCAGAGATTAGTGCAGCAGAAGTTACTCAGATTGAGCTCTGAGGGTCCCACAGTAAATGGACAGAGTGGTGGAAAGAAGAGGAGCTGTGAACACTGTGGTGGTGTTTTAGGGTGATATTTATATTTGATAATTCTCCTGAAGAGATGAGATTTAGAGTGGAATACAATGTTTCTCTGAGGGTTTTTTTTAATTTAGAGTATTTACACCACACTCTTGAGCCACAAAGGCTCTCAGAGAGGCTTACAAATTGTTAGCAATAGCACTTATACTTCTACACTGCTTTATAGTGCTAAGGACTCTCTAAGCAGTTTACAATGTGTTAGCTAATTGCCCCCACAAGCTGGGTACTCATTTTACCAACCTACGAAAGGATGGAAGGCTGAGTCAACCTTGGAGCCCTGCAGGATCGAACTCACAACATTGTAGCTGCAGTACTGGCAGCTAGACAAAGGGTTCTCTGGATTTGTTAATGATAGTTAATGGACTAGACATTTGGAACTGAATAGGCACAGGCAACCTTCCCTCATGATCTAGGGAAAGGAGGAAAACCCTGTTTTGCAGACACTAAGTGCTCAGCTATCCCTGATGGGATTAGTGGATGACTCACCTCCAGGTATTCTCAGGAAGAACTCTGACCTGGGTATGACCTATTTGAAGAATTTCCAAGGCCCCTCCCTAGGTTGTGCATAACTCCAGCCTTAGTACCTGCGAGGTCCCTGGTTTACTTGCCAACCACATGGTGGGCCATAGCCAGCCAAATTATTAAATATTGTCAATTATGCGTTATTTAAAAGGTGAGGGCTGTCAAGGCAGGTAACGACTATGCTACTTATAAGGTGGGTTTGGAGGGGTTAGCATTGGGAAATGTAGCTATGGAGACATGGCTACATGATGCACATATCTCAGCCAATGTTTTTAACTCAATCAGTTCACCATCCATGCCCCAGTATGCAACCACTCCTAACTTTAGTCTAACACATTGTACTTTTACTGGCTAATCTATAGGGTCTGAAATTGACAAAAAAAAAAAATGCCTATTACAAGCTCTGCCACTGTATCAGTTGGATAGAGGAACAGAGTAATGGGGATTGTGGGTTATACTATGCCAATCCTGGAAGGGTAAAGTTTCATGCAGCAGAGGCTCAGAGTTGCATTCTGAGGGTCACACAGCAAACCGGCAGCATGGAGGGATGAAGAGGAACTGTGGACATTTTGGTGGTGTTTTAGGATGATACTTATATGTGGTAATTCCATTGATGGGATGAAATTTAGAGTGGAATACAATGTTTCTCAGAATTTCCCAGGACTAGACAAAGGGCTCTCCAGATGTGTTAATGATTGTTAATGGGTTATACATTTGGAATTGAATAGAAGCAGGCAACTCCTACTGTTGAGGAGGAAAGACTTGTTTTGTGACCATTGAAGACACTGCTATTTTTGAGTGGACTCCAGCCTTGGTATCTGGGGGTCCCTGGTTTACTTCAACCATGTGGAAGGCCACAGCAAGCCAAATTATTAAATACTGTATTGCCATTTGTGCAATATTCCAAAATGGGGGATGTCAGGGTAGGTAACATTACCCATGAGTCAAAATCAAGTAAACCTTGTGAGGAAGCTTCAGCCTGAGGGGGCAGACAAAAAGTTAAACTTCACTTCTAATGGAAGGTTGAGATCCACTAAGGTTACCAAGGAAACAGAGACCCCTAGAGAAATAGTTGATTGTAACCTCAGCAACTTTACAGTGGTTGTGTGTGTGTGTCACCACAACTTCAGGGACTTGTCTACAATGCCAAAAAAAATAAATAAAAAAAAATGCAGACTCACCCCAGAATCAATGCTACCAGTCCAGACAATGTACAGCTACTTCTGGGGAGGAACCATAATTCCCCCCACCCCTGAATCTGACTTTGCTCTGAACTAAGCAAAGTTGTGGGAAATTCTGAGGTTTCCTGGAAATTCTGGAGTGACCTTGGGTTCTTTTGCTGGATCAGGCTTGATTCAGCCCAATCCAGTTGTCTACAAGCAAACACAGCACCATCTCCCTTTACACTGTGCTGTGCAGCGCAAGGAAGGGGATGTATCCCCGTCAGAACCACCACCTCTGCCTCACCAGCCAAGCAGCTCCCTGTGGGAGTCTGGCCAGCATCATTGCTTCTGTTGAGATCAGAATGCGGTGCCTCCTTGTTGATCACATATCTGAAAACAAGGGACAGGCCAGTGGGGCCAAGGCAGTGTTGGCTTGGCTGGCCCCTGTGGACAATGACATGCTGTTGTACTGAATTCAGCCTATTCTGTATGGCCACCATCATAGCTGAGCCAGGGCCAATCCAGAGCATAATGCTCTGGACTGGCCCCAGATTAAGCGGCCAGTGTAGACAGTCCCTAATTCTGCTTTTAAAGAGAAAGTGTCACTGAATGGTTACACCACCCAAGCTTTGAGGGATTCTGGGTCAGACTGAATTAATAAGCACTGTTCAACCCTATCTTCCAACTAAAAAAAATATTTTAGAAAGAAAAGTCATGATTAAGGGCCTAGGAGGACCAGCTTTTCCAGTGCTAGTTGCAAGAGTCAACATCATGTATTATAAGGACTGGCAAGGATCCTGGAACCTGGCTGTCTATTCAGATTTCCCAGTACCCCTTTTAATTGGAAATTATTTGGCCCAACAAGTGGCTGGGAACTATGTAACTACCCACCACTGGGCCACAAAGGAAGAACTTTTAGATCTCAGAAGAGAATGAAGATGACCTGCTGGAGTCAGGAGGTATGGAGCAAGCAGAGTTAGTTCCCTCAGAGTTGAAAAGCTCACCTAGAAGTACTACTGAACAACCAGCAGATGACAGCCTGAATCAAGTTCAGGAACCAGGTGAAACAAATGCACTAATAAAAGAGGAGGAGAAAACTGAGTTAACAAACAACCCTAACTGTAAATGGGTAACCCAGAGGTCACATAGACAAACCTGGAAGCAAATATCAGAAACAGAACAGAGTGGTCTAAAAGAGGTGGTACCAGAAATGAAAAAACTATAGGGAGACCCAGGTCCCCATAGCAGACTCTGAGGAGATGATACATCAAAATGACAATTCTTCAACATCAGAGATAATGGAAAGACAGTTTCTTCAGCAACACTTGATTCCAGTGAGAAAGAGGAAAACAACAAAGAAGAAAATGAACACAGTCAACATAAAAACAAAAGGAATGCCTGCAGGATTCAGCCAGATAAAGTGGCACCCACATATTATTAGGACAGTCATCAAGTATACAGCATGGGTCATCACTAAGACTACCTCCATAGCCAGGGCAGCTCCTATTTGCTGGGAATGACTAGACTGTACGGAGATTTTCAGACCCACAATTAAATCCATGGGAGACACGGAACAGGGTTGTAAAAAAGTCTTCTTTTCAGAAGACGTCGACCCTTTTCCGTGTTTCCCCCCTCCCTATTCCGGATTTCCCTGTGATATTTTCATCACAGGGAAACATCGTTTTTGGGCCACCCGTTCCATTTCTGGAATCAGGGTTATCCGAAAGGTGTCCTGTTCCTCTCCCACAATGACAGCTGTAGGGGGGAGGTCCGTTCTGGACACTCCCGGGCAGGAACAGGACACGGAGGTAAGTGGGACCCTTCCCCCCTCTTGCCCTCTACTTGTATTTTTTATTTTTTGCTCCTTTTCTTTTTTGACAACTGGAGAGGTATTTTTGAATTTCCTTCCTGCCTGTTCTCTGGGGAGAATGAGCAAGATTTGGCTTCACTGCTGTAAAATCAGCTTTATGGCAGCTGCTTTTACAGCAGTGAAGGAGGACATTCCTGCCACAGGATTAAGGTAAGTGTTTGAACATTTTACCTTTATTCCATGGCAGGAATGGGATTGGAGCTTGTGGAGCAGGAACAGGGCATTTGGCCCCATTTGAAAATCTCCTACACCAGAGGGACTACCAAACAAGATTGCTTATATGTACAGATCCCGTGATAATAGAGAAGACCTGCTGCAAGTACAACCATGTGTACTGGATGTTAAGTCAGTTTCTCTTTTTGCAATGCCTGTATAAATCTGTTTGGGTTATACATAAGAGTTGCAACTTTATTTATGGGGATTGTGGGAAATGGCAGTGAATGGAATTAACCATTTCCTAATCCTTTATGGTGAAATGTATATATGTCAAAGTGAGAATACAAGGGTGTAAGGTTGCACATGTTAATTTGAAACTACCTTTGACATTTTAAAAGGGTAAGTGTTCTGTTGATAAGTGGCTGCAATGTCTAACTTAAATAGTTTTAATATTTAGCATAATGAACAGTGTAAGTGAATAATAAATGAATGGTAGCTTGATATATTTTAAAGGAAGTAGCTTAGAAAATGGAAATGTTTGTATTAAATGATATAAATTATTAATGTAATATGTTTAAGTGATGTAAAAAGAAATGCTATAAAGTATAAAGTAAAGGGAAATGTAGTTATTTTAATGTGTATAACTTTAGTGTAACTGGTATGTGAGGAAGTTAAAGTTACTTTGCCAAATGTAAGGTGTAATATAATATTGTAAAATTAATAGTAAGCATGGTAGTAGGTTTAATGTTTCATTATGTTAAGGTGCTAGATCTCATTGCTCATAATTGAGACCTCCAGAGGCCTCAATAGAGCAATGACTTCTGAAGGAGTATGAAGGGAGGAGCTGGGCAAGCCTGGCTGAAGGCAACCAATCACAGCTCAGGGAATGTGTTGTCCTCCTGTGTTTTAATAAACTTCCACTACTTTTTGTTTTGTTTTTCAAACTTGTTATTCTTTGTTTAAACTGTCTCTGGCGGTCTCTATCAAACCTGATAAAGAGTCAGGTCACACCTACCACAAAGAGCCCACAAAACAAAACAGACACGGGTCCACAATGGGGGGTCACCTTGAGGCCCAAGTACCCAAACCAGGAAGGGATTAAGAAGGGAGAAGGGGAAAGGTACATGGCAGGAACCCAGGGTTCTAGCCTGGAGTGGGGATCCACCACACTAACACACTAGCCTTAACTGCACAAATGCTCTCCTTGTGATTTCATGTATATGTTGAAAAGCATGCAGGACAGAAATGAGCCCTGAGGGACCCCACAGGCCAATGACCAAGGGGTTGAACAGGAGCCCTTCAGCACCACCTTCTGGGTTCACCCCTCCAGGAACTAATGGAGTCATCATAAAACAGTGCTCCCAAGTCCCATCCCAGCAAGGCAGCCCAAAAGGACATCATGGTTGATGGTATCAAGAGCTGCTGAGAGATCCAGCAGAACCCAACAAGGGCACACTCACCCAATCTAGTTCACAGCATAGGTCATGTACTAAGGTGATCAAAGCTGTCTCTGTCCCATAGCCAGGCCTGAAGCCAGATTGAAATGGTTCTAGATAATCCACCACATCCAGAAATCCTTGGAACTGGAAGGCCACCACATACTCCAGAACCTTGTCCATATAATGATATACTACTTTAAGTATGAAATGTTTATAAAAACCATGTGCCTAGACAGTCTAAATTCTATGCAGGAATATGGCTAAATCTGTGTGATATAAAGATTCTCCTCTCAGAGTGTGTAAGTACACAACCTGATCTGATTGCTTTAATAAATAAGTAGAAAGATTATAAAACTGCTTGCTTTTTCTTCTGTCATATAAATAGCCTGACATTCCAAAGCTTAAGAGACTCTTAAGGGTAATATTGATCTCCCTACTGGACAGCACTGTTGTTTACAACCTTGGGAGCTCATGTGACTAAAACGATAATCTAGAAGGAGCTCCACCTAAATACTGGTTGACAGGCAAACAGCAAAAAACCTCCAGTCCTTCAACAGAGATGGAATAGGGGAACCATGCCTGCTGCAAGTTCTGAGGAAGTAAATTTAATAATAAAAATTAAATCAAAATATATGATACACATGGTGTTGCAGGACTGTAGATATTGGGTTATTCATCCCAAGTGATGTCAACCTGCTTATGATATTTATACAACCCCCGTCCATTCAATATTGTCATAGCTGATGTGCCAGCTGGGAGAGAAGTCACTTTCTCCCAGCAGAAAAAAGAAGAAAATGCAATTGGAATGAGAGCAACCTTAAGGAAATATATCTAGATGTGGCATAAAAAGCTGGAAAACAAGTCAAGCAATGGTATCGGGGAAAGGGGCCATGACTATGGTTCCCCAGAGGGCAGGGTTGGGACCCATGAGAGCTGGGTTTCCCCAGCACCAACACCTGGCCTAAGTTTCCTCATCCCTGCTTTAGTGGGACCAAAGTGAGAAACGTCCCTAGTAAAGACACCTGAAAAATTATAATTTATTCAGATTCCTGTAGAACAATTCATTCCTGGGCCAGTGAACTCATTTGTTTAGTGGATGAATACTGAACATGACCCCAGATAATTCAATCCTTGAAAATATATTAGGATAATATATGCTTCAGGAATAAACAGGCATGCACAAATTGAGTATGTCATGCTGTGCTCTTTCTTTGGAGTAAGTTCAATGGGAACTACTCCTAAGCAGACATTCATAGGATCACCAACCTAAATTGTTATGGGTTTAGCTACATTTTACCATTTTAAAACCTCTTACAAACAGGGAGGTCTGCAGTTTTTTGTGTCTTACACCATTTCATATACCAGTGCATGTTACTTCACAAAGTAGTACTTACACAGTTTTGTTTTCAGTAAAATAATGTGAACTAGTTCTGCTAATAAGATTATGGCTTTCAACCAAGACAATGAACCACGTTAGTACCAGAATGCAGAAATAAGACAATAAATATTTTGGCACCACCTCAAAGCTTCTCAAGGCCAGACATAGACATGTAAAAGTAATGGCAAAAAACCTACAAATATTATAAATGATATAAAATAACAGTTCATAATTCAGATGATCATGTAAAATAGGAGGGTTATAAACCTATTCCTGTAACAAGATCCATGTGTAAAATATTGCCATGTTTCAGTGGAAAATAAAAATTAGTATGCCACTGAAATGGACATTTTTCAATCATGCAAGCCATTGCTTTGTGTTTAGATTAAGAAATCAAGCTTTTTCAAAGTATCTTGCTGTGCCCAGGCATGGACAAAACAAGCACTGAGGGCTAACATATCAAATTTAACTGTTCTGTCCATAATTGCGCCTGTTAATGTTTAAAGTAACTTAAGTTCCAATTGTGAATGTTTGCTGAATGCAATGTTTCTGCAACAAGGCATTTTACCAGACTGAATAGCTAGTTGTGCCGAAAACAGATGCTGAACCTTGATGTTGGAGACAGGGTTACATCCCTTTGCAAAAATAAAACAGTTTTAAACTCAGGTAAAGAAATAAGCAGGGCGAGGCTAGCCCTTTGTAAACATTTTCATCCTGGTCTGATTACTAAATATAATATTTCACAAGTAGACTGGAGGACAGAGTTCAGATGGAGAACATGAAGGTGGAAGGCATCTCGACAAACAATGATCATTGGATAGTAGAACTAGAGGTTTTTCTTATGACACTAAAGGATGCAAAACCAGTTGCATATTCACTGCAGGCCTTCTCACACACTTTTTTTTTAAACAGCAGCTCTTCCATGCAATATTGAAAATTGCATTCAGAAGGCACTAGCTATTTCAGGTTCCCTGTGTCGCACCCCTATGGGAGTCAGCATAGTATAGTGCTTTGAGTGTTGGGCTAGGACTCCAGGACACCAGGGTTCGAATCTCCACTCAGTCCTGGGAATCCACTATAACTTGACCTTGGGCAAGTCACAACCTCAGAGGTAGGCAATGGTAACCCCTCTTGGAACAAATCTTGCTAATAAAGTCCTAGGATAATTTTGCCATATGTTAAATTTGACTTGAACTGGGAAGCTCTCACAGTATCAAGATATGGACTGTAAGATTTCATCTACTTAATCAGTAGATTAATAAAGTATTGCATTATTAATCATTATGGTGCAAATCTGAATCAACAAGGACAGATGTTCATGGCTGGAGCCAAGAAGTAAGGGCATATTTGTTAATTTGTAAGGCTCTTGAAGTTTTGTTGTGGTGTTATAATTGACAATTTTAAAGTATGTGGGGAAAAAATGTAGTTTTCTGCCAGGAGCATCCAACAGTTTCTTCTCATTTCAGTATTAGAAAAAGGTACCCTGGATTTTTGCCAAAAGTTTGTTGCCACTTAAAAATAATTTAAAAGACAGATGATAGAATCAACTACATTTTTAAATCTCACAACTCCAGAAAGCTGGATACATGATACAGGCAGTCTTGTCCGTGTCCAGCACAGAATCTTGTGCCACAGTTCAAATCTTGCAAATTCTTGTTTTAATTTGAGAAAGTGGAATTCTAGCCCTCATGGTTGAAAATAAAAGTTTGAAAAGAAGATGGCCAAATATTTACAAGGAGCATAGTTATTCTATGGCAAGACCAGTTGTTAGCAGATTGATCACCTACCTACATTCTGCACCAATTTGTTTTTGTGTCAATACTTGAAGTACATATGCAGCCTTGGGTCTCATCCTGGGAGAAAGGCAGGGTATACATTCAATAAATAAATTAATATGGAAGTTCTCATTCTGCCACAGCTTGGAACAGTTACAGTTGGCCCTGCATATCCACGAATTCTAAATCCATGGATTTAGCTATCCATGGCTTGAAAATATTTTTTAAAAACCCAAGAAGCAAACCTTGATTTTGCCATTTTATACAAGGGACACCATTTTTACTACACCATTGTATATAACGGGACTTGCGCATCCATGGATTTTGGTATCCACAGGGTGTCCTGGAAGCAACCCTTCGTGGATACCAAGGGCTCACTGTATTTCCTCAGCTACAGCTCCCAGAATCCCCACCCTGCATGGCCAGTGGCTGGAAGATTCTGGGAGTTTTAGCCCAAAAAGTAACCCTGCCAAATCTCTGCCTTTTAATGAATCAAACAGGGAATCCTGCTTAAGCAGTAGGTTTGTTTGTCAGCTGATTAGGGCTCCATTCTGACCAGACAAGACACCTTCCTTTTAGAGAAAGGGTGGTGGCTTTCACAGTGATTGTGCCTCAGTTACACCAAAGGAACAAATGGATATCATTCAGATGATGTGCTGTTAAAATAACCTTGTTTACCTAGGCTTCCAATCAGTTGAGACTGGCGCCTCCTCTGCCAGTGACATTGTAAATTTGCTCCAGGTTTTAGTCTGACCTTTATCTGACATCAGCACTGCTAGCTTTTGCTGCTTTCAATGGTTGTAAATGACTTCTGAATGGACTTTTAGTGGCTCTCATCAATCCATCCTGAAAGTGAAAAATGCAGTCCTTCCAATCTGTTTAATTGATGCTACTGTGCTAGATCTAAAGTTTTTGATCTGTTTTGTGGGGGGAAGGATAGCTCTGCCCAAGAGAGTACTCCTTCTAGAGCAGAACTATTCTATGCCAAGAAATTCTATTTGTTCACAGGATGAAAACTTTGGAAATAAACAAATTGTTGTTGGTTGATTGGTTGATGTTCTTTTCATAACCTGCTCAAATTCTGTGATTGAAAGGCAGGGTGAAAATTAATAAATAATCAGAGGCCTTATGTATAATTTCAAAGCACACTGCTGCTTTCAATTTATTTGACAGCAATTTAAAATAAAACAGGAGGGGGAAACCTCTCCAGAACATGGATTCCTTAAGATTGTAATGCATGAAAACTGTCCTGCTGAGACTATAGAAAGACTTTGCTGTACTGGCAGAGCCAATAATGGCAGGAGGTGCTGATCTTGCTGAAGGCCTGACACCAGTTAAGCTGATAACATTGAAAGTGATTAATGAATGATTGAAAATTCAATCACTGCAACTCCAGGAAGAATCTCTTATTTAGAGGCTATTGCACCAAACCAGGCAGCTTGTAAATGAGCCTCTGATCATTGTATTGATATGTGCACCACTGTTTTCAAAGGCTAGACAGAAGTGAATGTGTTTATCTATGTGTTTAAGTATGTGGCTATGTGTATGGTGAGTAGAGGCCAAGCATCAGTAGGTATCAAGCCATGTAGGAAATATCTTTCTTACCCCATACGAAATGCCTGTCGTTTTTCACTTCTTCCTTTTCTTGGAGACTGTGTGTACTCTTTTGCTTAAGGAACGTTATTGTCTAACACAGACATCCTTCCTCAAGTCTGAAATCTCTTTAGAGACTCCTCCAGGACTTGTCATGAAAAGGTAAACTGGAAAGGTGAAGCCACGACAATGCAGGACTTCAAATGAGAAAAGTTGAAGGGTTAGAGCTTCAAGTTGACTTTCAAACAGATGTAGCCGAAAAATCCAGTCACTATTTTCATAAACCGCCTGAATGTTGTTAGGTTGTTTTCCCCCCTTTATTTCTCAAACTGTTGAATTCATTCATTTTGGAACCAGCACTTTTTTCTTTCATTCTTTCTGGAGGGTATGTGTCATAGTTAATGGGGGTGGGGCTCACTCAGCAAGTCATTCTAATTATTCAGTTTATTCTTGCTGCTTTCATTTTCAGTCAGCTGATGCAAAGGCAAGGCCCATTTGCTTGAAAGCAGGTTTTATGGTATCCAATAGAACTTGCTGCTGCCAAGGAAGTGTGTTTAATTGGTTGCAAGGGCTGGCTCAAGACATTTTGCCGCCTGAGAGAAAATGACATCTCTACTCATTCATGTCAATGGGCATAGCACCATAGAGTCAGACAAAACTATTTTGACAGGTAGGGAGAAAATTCCCCAAGCACTTCTCACCATCTCAGACAGTAAAAATACAACAAATACAAAATTAGCAATCTGCTGTCCTTTTGTAACACCAAACTTTGCTGAGCCAGGCACCTCCCTGACTCTGCCTAATGGTAGGGCCTATCCTGTTGTTATGGCAACTCTAACATCCCAGTCCTAAAAATTATTATAGTACTTGGAAATAAATTACCTTTAATTTAACTTACACCCAGGTGTCCTTAGGCTCACAATCTAGTTCAAATAAGCAAGCTATCCTTGTAGGCTACTGTTCTTTCTAGTTGCTGCATGGTCTCAGACTCCCCATCAATCACTCTCTGTTACTCAGAATGAGGCTGCAGAATGTTGGATGGCTGAAAATGCAGCTGGAAGAGGACTCATCTTGTTTAATGTTTCCCCATGTAAACAAAACATGCACACCTTCCCTACATATAGAAAACTAGCACCCCAGGAACAATGCTTCATTAAATATTTCTCCCTGATGGGCTAGTTTACCAAATGAAGGGAGCTGGTTGTGGAGGGGGGGGAATTTAGCAGTATTATCTTTCCCATGCAGCTGAAGTGGTACAGTCCAAGATTCAATCACTTTACTATAGCACCTGATTCAGCATCCTGTGGTAGAACAGCTCAGTGGTCACTTAACTGACAGCATCCGTCAGCAACATTTCCCCATGAATGGAAAGTATCAGAGAGAAGATTGTAGTTATAAAAGTCTTCCTGACAATCAAAGTTTTCCACATGGAAGGAAGGATATTTTGACAAGTGGGTGCTTTAAACAAGTATATTATGTTTATTTTGAAATAGTATGGCTCCATGAGATTGCTGTACCATGTGGGTACCAAATGAATCAGCTCTGTGTGAACTTGTTTGGAAGTAAATACCATTCCATTTAATGGGCTTCATTCAATCCACTCTAGTGCCCATGTTACAGCTGAATGTCTATATTACAGGGATGGGGAACCTCTGGCTTACGGAGGTTCTGTCAGGCTCACAAGTCTTGTGCTGTTTCTGATCAATGATAAGGTGCTATTTAAAGTCCTGGAGGCTATTCATGGAACTGAGTTGTGCTTTCCATCATTTAATGTTTTTGAATGGAATGAACTGTGCTTTGCATCCCAGGAAACTTTTGAATGGAAGTGAGCCATGCTTCCCGTCCTAGGAAGCTTTTTGAATGGAACTGAGTTGTGCTTTCCATACCATGAAGCTTTTGCATGAAACCGAGCTGTGCTTTGCATCCTAGGAAGCTTTTGAATGGAGCTGAGCCATGCTTTGCTTCCCAGAAAAGTTTTGAATGGAACTGAGATGTGCTTTGCATTCTAGGAAGATTTTGAATGGAACAATGCTATGCTCTGCTCTGCAACTAAGAGGTAGTCCAAATGATAAAATAAATCCTCATGGAATCTCCAGAGAATCCCATGTGTCCAAATGGGATCCCAGAGCGTTCTGTCCTTTTCAGAGGGAGGGGGAGCAAAAGTCAGAGAAAGTCTGCAGCAAAAGCCTCCAGGGCTTTTCCTGAGTTTTTTGACAACTGCAGAGGAAATGCACACTCTTGCATGTTAGGACTACCAAATCACATCGCAGTACATTGCTGAAGAGGATAGCTGATTGGTCAGATGTGCACAGGGGGTGGAGCTTGCTAAGAAGATCCTGGAACCGCCATGATGGATTGTTGCCGTAGCGATCATGCACTGAGGCAACAAACCAGCCTTTCTTTCTTTTTTTTTCTTTTTTTCATTCTGTAAGTGGAAGATTGCTCTTCTGCAGCTTGGATTTAGTTTTTTTTAAAAAAATACTGTTTGGCAGAGGCAATTTGGGGAGTATAGAACTGCGAGTAATTCACTTGCGCCAACCATCTTGATTCGCTGGCATGCCTCTGTGTGAACAGCAAACATGGATAGATTTTCCTTGGGGTTTTTTCCAGGCTGTGAGGCCGTGTTCTGGAATAGTTTCTTTCTGGCGTTTTGCCTGCATCTGTGGCTGGCATCCTCAGAGAATGCCAGCCACAGATGCAGGTGAAACATCAGAAACAAACTACCGGTATTCCAGAACATGGCCTCACAGCCCAGAAAAAAACCCAAGGAAAATCTATGGATGCCAGCCGTGAAAGCCTTCGACTTCACACAAACGTGGATAGCTTTGCACACCAGCAACCTTGCCAAAGGATCATTGAGACAGATGAAAGCTGCTGCAAATTGGCACACCAATCCATATTTTATTCTGTCTAGACCAGCCCTAGGAAAGCTGCCACTTGGGCCAACACATTACATCTTTCCCCCTCCGTGATGTGCATGCTTGGGGACTCACTTATGGGGAAAGGCAGGTTTGTTCACATCTCTCATACCACCATCTTTCATCTCTCTGTCCTTGGCTGAACAGAATATGTGTGTAAGGGAAGGCTCTAGGGATTTGCCATCCCTTGCAAAAGGTCTGCACATCATACACACATCACTGTAGGTGGAGAGGACAAGACAGGGGGAAACAGAGTTCTGTTATATTCTGTGAAGATCTCCCTGCAAATGGGTAATGGGTTGAATCCTTTGTGTTCAAAATTGCACTATAAGGATATTGTTTGTATCTGCCTTCAAGTCTCCTGTCGACTTATGGCAACCCCATGAATTTCATAGAGTTTTCTTAAGCAAGGACTACTTAGATGTAGTTTTGCCAGTTCCTTCCTCTGAAACATAGCCTATAGAACCTGGTGTTCATTGGCGATTTCCTGTCCAAGTACTAACCAGGGATGACTCTTCTTAGCTTCCAACATCAGACAGGATCGGGTGCCTTAAAGCTATTTAGGTGTAAAAAAATGGTGAAAAGCAAGTATCCAAAAATGGTTGGCTAAAATAAACATGACTACAGAGTAGAGAGAGACAGAACACACTGGTGCTAACAGAGATGTACTATCTGGAAAGAAAAATGAAATGTAGCTTTTGCAGGATTAAAGAAATACACTCACAAAGTTGTCTTTGTCCTTTGAGGAATATGAGAATGTGATAAAAAATATGTTACTTACATTTAATCATTAGATAATAAAACATACGCATAATGCATGCAAGGTGTATACTTATATTTCTAGCAGGACCATACTTTTCTTACCTGATATTCTGACATTTTCCTGTATTGTTTATCAGACTTTGCCCACATGATGGTAATTTTTCCTAGATAGCTCACACAGGAAATCAGTTTCACTGTTTACTAGTGTTAAAAAAAAACACCAACTTTCTTTTTCCTTGAGAAGGGGGGGGAGCCTTCAACTTAATTTAAGTGTAGGCATTTCAAAGGAGGTATTTGCAAATAATGAGAAAAAAAGACCTTTTCATTAATACATGAATTTGAAAACCAGTTACACTAACCCACAACCACATTCAAATACAAACTCCTAATGGGACTATTTTCTTGCTAAGCTTGTAACAGTTTACATTCACCTAATGGCCTGGGGTTATGAGCAAACTACTCAATTAGAGAATTTAGGCAGGTTGCCCACATATTTGAGAGCAAATTATCCCTCACAAATGCAGAACCTCCTATATAAAAGGGCCTATGCAGTATTTCCTGTTTCTTTCATTTCTTAAAAGCAGAAGTAGTATTCCCTGAATTCCCACCTTAAGTCTTCTAAACATTTCATTTTATGCGAACACAGTCATATTTGTTTTTTATGGAGAAATGTTTGGTTTTTGACTCTTATACTTCTCCATTGACCCTTTACTGGCATGTACATGTAATAACACAAAAATCCTTTTCAATGAGTTTTTAATAAAAGCAAGTTCCCCTCCTCTTGCCTCAAAGGGCTCAGACAGCATGGTATATCCTGCGTTATCCTGATAACAGATATTCTGCGTGTGAGGCCTTTGTCTGAGGCCAGTGCTGTCTTTTATCATGGACTTTCCCCCCCTTCTGCTACTTCTTTCATTTAAAGGAGGAACCGATTCTCCCAAGCCATAAACACCCATTAAATGTTCCCCACCCTTTCATACTAGGGCGGAGGGTCTTTACGGCCTGCAGCTGGGTGGATCATTTTATCTTCATTTCAAAGGCAAAGCTCTTCAGCATGTAAGCCGGCTTATTACCAACTCCCCTTAATGGACATTATCTTCAATAAAAAAATAAAAAAAAATCCCCATGTGATTATGCCTGTGAAGAGAAAAAGAGTTCCTGTCCTGTAATCTATATTCACAAATGGGAAAATCAAGCCCCAGTACTTTCTGGTTCATAACAGCTGGCGGGGGGGGGGTTGCAATCAAGAAGTCCAGCTGGGTAACAGAATCTGCATACTGCCAGGCACACCTCTTGGGTGGCATGATTTCAAGTTGAATGTGGAGTATGGAGGAAGAAGTGGGGACAGGGCTGTGGGTTCAGGGTGGGCGCCCATAGTCTGCCTGGAGGCTCCAGGGTGTTGAGTCTTGGCTGCTACTTCCTAATCTGGTATCAGTCTTGAAAAACAAATGTTCATATATCACACTTTTACATAGAGCTTGGGAAATTTCCTTTTCAACTGCGCTTCCTGAATCTCCCAGCCACCATGCAAATAGCTATGCTCAGCTGGGGGTACTTGGAAGCTATTGTCCCAAAAAGGTAAGCCACCTTGGGTCCTGTGCTGGGAGAAAAGCATGATATAAATATAGATAAAGGGATAAAGAGATAGATAAATAACATTTCCAAGTGCTCCACAAAGGTTTTCTCTAAGTGCATGTGTGTCTCTGTGGGCTTGTCTACACAACAAAACAAAAACAAAAATGCACTCACCCCTGTATTCATGGCACAATTGCCACACAATTTTGATGATTCGCATCTTCATGGAAGTTTCTGCAGGAAACCCCGGGTCTGAAAGATTCACAGTTTGCTCTGCATTTCAGGGGAAAACCTGATTATTGGTCATGTGGCTGCCACAGATTGGCTTCAGTGTGAAGCCAGGGGCGGGACTTCCGGTAGATGGGACTCTGTTCTGACACTTTTAAAACTTAACTTTATTTATTTTTCACTTGTGTGCATATCTTGATAAGTGTATCTCCATTTATCCAGTAAAAATGTCCTCTGGGCAATGTATATTCGCATATTCGCCTGCACGAGTGAACAGAAGGGAAAAAAACCACAGAGCAGCCCCAGCCATGTGGAAGGAAATAATATGATGTATAGGGCACATGATCAGTGTAGGACTGCCCTTTTACTCTGACATAGATTATAGTGTGGTGAGATACTCTGACCTACAGTCGGACAAGCCATGGTGAGTGTGGCATTTACAGGGCCACTGTGATCAAAAACATCCGCTGTGGCTGCATGGAGGTAGGTCGTTTCCTACCAGTGTAGTCAAGCCCTGTATCTTTGCCTCTGTCCTTAGCTGTAGGCTGGTTGGGAAGTCTATGTGACTATGTTCAAAAGGCTACTTTCTCCTGTTTAATGAAATAAGTCAGCCATCATTTCCAGGCCATGTTCCTTAATTTCCATGAAACCCCATCTATTTGAAAGAAAGTCAAGAGCATCAAATGGCAATTACATTAAAATAAAATTCATAAAACAACAAAAACAGAAAAGGTGACATCTGAATTAGGTCAGGTCAGATATACAGAAAAGTCTTACCTTCTAAGCAAATTTTTAAAAATGCACTCTATTGGGCATCCCTAAGGAGGTAATTCAAATCCTGTGGTGGCACAATGGAGAAGGTCCTGTCCTATACCCGTACTGACCTATTTTTTGAGAAGATGGAACAGGGTATTCTGAGCCATGGATGAGGATTCTGGCTTTACTTGTGCCTTGGCATGTTTTAATTAAACAGTGAGAAGCAGAACAACCTCCATGCATCTAAGGAAGTAGACCAAGTCTACAAAAGCTTATGTTACAACTTCTTTCTCTCAGTTAGTCTCAAAGGTGCTACAAGATCTCCTTTGCTAACCTACACAAATGACACACCAGATAGCATCTGGATGTGAGTAAAGGGGATTGCGCCCTGTGTGGCTACCTGGAGTTAGAAACTGGCTTGACAAGGGATTTGCTGTGCTACAGTGTTGTAAGGATACAATCACCACATTATTATAAGAGTATGAAGAATCATGTAAAGAGAAGCATGTTCCACATGGAGGAGACTGGTGTTAACTGTGTCAGCAAAACTATTTGTCTTGAGGTGGTTGTGCAGATATATTTAAGATCATGTCATAAGCTGCGGTACACATATGCAGTTTCAGTTTGGACCCCATCCAATCTGATGAGTCTGTAGTTAATCAAGCTGAAGACATGAATATGCAAAAGCAGGCAGTGTATGTGGACTGCTTTGAACTTTTAAGTGGGAGAGACTATGGACTTTATCAGACTAGCCCCTTTAAACGTTCTTTTGCCAGCATTAAAAAAAATATATATGCTGCCAAAAGAACGCTCCCCCAGCACTTACCTTCCTCTCCCGGCAAAGGCAACCCCAGCAATAAAGGAGAAGTGAGCGGAGTACCATTCACTTCCTCGTATGAAATCCCCGAAGACTTGTCACGTGGGAAATTCAAAAATAAAAATAAAAACAAAGCCTAAAAAGTTTACACAAGCACCTAAACATACTTTAAAATTCCCAAGTAACCCGGGGAGGGTAATAAAAAGAGTGAAACTTACCTGGATGTTGTGATCTCACCTGGAAGTGTTCGCGCCAGACCAGCCATTCTCACTGCAGTGATGAGACTTAAATGGGCTGAGGTTTCACACACCGGCAATGCCGCCACTAAAGCGCCACAATGGATCCAGCGGGCTCCAAGGTTCACTCAGCCTTCCATCCTTTTGTAGGTTGGTAAAATGAGTACCCAGCTTGTGGGGGCAATTAGCTAACACACATTGGAAACTGCTTAACGCAGTGTAGATGTGTAAATTGCTATTGCTTAAAACAATTTGTAAGCTGCTCTGATAGCCTTGTGGCTGAAGAGCGGGGTATAAATAAATAAATAAATAAATAAATAAAATCTATTGACGGCTTCAATAAAAAGGTACAGGATTTTGACAGGACATAAACGCGAAAGGGCAACATCGTCTGATCTGTGCACCCTTTCACATTTATGTGGTGTTATGATGCTGTATTTAGAGCATCTGATGATGTCCTATGTAAAATTTATATTGTAAACAGTATGTATTTGCAGTAACAAATAGTAATTAGGGGGAGGATATTGTGGAATGCTCCTGTTCAGGGGTCCAGCTACTACCTTTATCTTCTTTTGGGTTATTCTATTACACCTCTCCATTTTTTTCATTTCCTCCCTGCAACAGTCAGCATTCAGGGCCACAGAACATACACAGCTAGGGTTACCAGACTGAAAGCTGGAGAGAGCTTGTAGAAGAGGGAATTTCAGCAGGCATTGCTGGTTACCTGGTTGTGTGACAAGCAACACTTTCTGAAATTCCTTCTTCTACACAACCATTAAATGTACAGGAGCCCTCTCCAGTTTTCAATCTGGCAACCCTATACTCAGTCTTCAGCACTGGTGGGTTTTCTTGTCTCTTTCCTTAAAATCCACTGCCAAAATATTATTTTTGTACTTCTGCCAATCTTGCAGTATCCACAAAGCTGCCGCTGATGCTGATGCTTTCTTCCTGGATGATATCACTCTGGATCTACCCTTGAAGAATGAGTTCACTAAAACCTGGATGTGAAGCAAACATTTATAAACACATGTACTCTATGCACATTATTATTAAACTGTGTAAGTAGTAATTATTGAGTAAATTTAAACAAGGAGAAGCATATTTAAACAATCCTTTTGTTGGCAGGATGTGATATTACACAATATTGTTACAGGCAGACTCTTGGATGACCATTTCTTTGTTAAGGAGATTGCCTGTTAACAGGGAACCCTGGACTGCAGCAGCCACCGGTCATTGTGCTGCCAAAGGTACAGCGGCACAGCTGCACATGGCATTTCTACCACCAATCCAAATCAAGGTGCATAGTATTAAAAGCCAGCCAAGTTCTTTTGCTACATGTAGCAGGAAATCTCACACTACCTCTTGCAGTTGAAATACAATAGTGACAAATCCAATCACTTGGAATTTGCTGCTCTTTTATGACACCTTAGATCTAACATGGCTACCTCACCTAATCAGACCTAATATAGCTTCCTCACTCTGCTCAATGGTAGGGACAACTCTCCATGGAGAGTCTGATGTGGAACAGTAGTCGGACTTACTGCTGTTCGCCATCAACTATTCTCTATTAATAAATGTACTCAAATATTGCAAATACACTTACGTTTCAAGAGACCATAAGCATCCTGTACTGTGCCCTCTGAAGGAGGCCAAACCCTGCCCCTGGAACCTCTTGACATGGAAGGGAGTTAGTGTGGCAATTGCTGGGGGGGGGGGCAGGGAAAGAAGCTGTGCTAGAAAAGAAAGCGCAAAGTCCCCTTGGGATTAAAGAACAGTTTGCTCTTTTAAAAAATAAAATGTTAGGTTATATCTTCAGGAATCAGAGTCAAGCTGAGAAAAATAAGAGTACAACCCCCATATCCTGTTGTTTCACTTATCCATGTTAAAAAAAAAATGTTCCCTCTAGACATTTTCTAGGTCCTCTAGTGTGATTCTATGGTATGCTTCTGCCAGAAGTTGACTATAGAGTCATGCTGGAAGACTAGAAAATGCCTAGAGAGGTGTTCTCTCTAGGTCCTCCAGCATGACTCTATGGTATGCTTGTTCCAGAAGTCATTCATTTCAATATGGCTCACTATTATCTGTGGTTTTGCATTTCCACAGTAAGTCCAGGATTGTATTCCCCATGGATAGTCAGATCATACTGTATATCTGGACTACAATTCCCAGAGTCCTCTAGCCATGCTGGCCATTGGGGATTCTGGAAGGTTTTTGTCCCAAAAAGAACTTTTCCAAGTTCTAAATTATGGTTCAAGGAGATAAACAGGAGAGTCTGCATATGCTCTCAAAGAAAACAAGCATTATTCACATTGCAAACGAATCTGATCCACACAAACAAAGTGATTTTTGCTATTATGGGAGATGGAGTCTTTGCTTCTCCTAAACATTTTGTTTCAGCTGTAACCCGTGAGGCATTCTGCCAGTTAATACAGTCAGTCCCTTTGCTAATAAAGGAAAATGGCATGTATCAAACATTCTGTTAAACAGTATAGGAACGCCAACAGAAAATGTATCTGTTCTAGGAGCTGAGAACAACCATGAAGCGTTGGGGGCAAAATGCACAAAACCCAAAATGCCCAGCTTTCCTTGTGCAGCATTATTTGATTAAAGGTTATTGGTCTTACACTACAGTTTTCAATTTTATGGGCCCCACTAAAGCTAAAATTGAATTTCATATGCAAAGTGTATACAATTATGTTTGGTATTAGCATTGTCCTCCCCAGAGACATTTGAATTTTGTTTAACTAGAGATGAACCAAGTTAAATGCCAATTTGCCTGCCTCACTCAGTTATATGATGTATTTTTCTCTTTTACATTCTAAAGATTTTGAATGGGATAATACTGTTTAGTCATTTGGGTTTACTTTAATTCTAATGTATACATTTTTCCTCTTATGTATTGGTAAATTCTTTTGTTTGCATACAAGATTTTATGGTTTTGGACAATTTATTACAAGTTTAATCCAATAAAGTTAGGAAAAATGTCTTTATGGGCTACAATGGGTCTGTAATTTCCACTTCTCACATCAACAATTACATAGGGGTTGATTTCTTTAACATTTTTCCTATTTTTAAAAAATAATTTAAGGCATTCATAATTAATAAAAACACTAAACATTAAACATTATAATGTTTGGTACAATTAATGAAAAAGCAATGCATACAGTGTTGTTACAGTAACTCCTTCCTAATTTGCTAATTATTTCGAAGCAAGGTATCCCATCACAAATGGTATCCCCCTCACTTGCCCATGTCAAGGTGAAGTGTTCTGAAAGCCATCCAAATTATATTGGCATTTAAGGCATCAAGTCTTTCCTCCTATTCTTGGGTATAAAAATGCAGCAACAACAAAGTAAATGACTAACAATTTGGTCCCCTTTTATGAGACCCAAATCTGATGCCTGAGGTGACTGCCTCTCGCTCTGTCCAACTCTGGCCAGCCCTGGAATGCTTACTTGAACTGATTTCTGTGGAATTTAACTTCTGGAACTTTAGAATTTAAAGAACTGCATTCTGGATAAGCATGTCAGGGTTGTCAGAGTGATGCAATTATTATTCCTTTTCATTTGTAGCCGTTTCCCTAAATATTAAACTCAGTAATGAGTGGGTGGGAATTTTTGCATGAAGCATACAGTTTTGCTCTGGTGATGTATCTCTTCCTATTCCAGTTCGCTTTCATCTTTGCTTTCTTCCAATGTACATGTTAAAACCATTCTCTTAATTGACTAGGCCAGCAAACCTTTATTTCCTCTAAAACACTATGAATACAGTTGTCTGGTGTGTCGTTGGTTAGTTACTACCTCTAAATGAGATCAAGGTAGTAGTACACATGGTTCTCGTACTCCCAACTTCATCCTCACAACAACATTGTAGGGTAGGTCAGGCTGATAAAGACTGATTCAGCTGAAGATCACTCAGTTAGTTTCATGGTTCAGTAGTGACTAGAACTCAGATCTCTTATGTCCCAGTCTAACCACTGCACCAAGCTGATTTATTTATTTACTGCAGGTGACAGGGAACAGCACAAATGAATATCTTGGGGGGGCGGGGGTTGAAAGGACCTCAAACACCAAAAGCTCTGTCACCTATGGGCAGACTTCAGGATTTCAAATCTACTTCACATTTTGTTAGAGCCCTGGAATTCTCCTGCTGGAACTAAGCACAAGTGAAGATGTAAAATTTCCAGAAATTTTGAAGCCATGGGAGGGGGGAGAGATGGGGGAGGATGTGATATTAGCAACTTTTACTTATTGAAACATCACATCTTCCCCCATTTTTCTCAACATTTTCCTTTTTAATCCTATGGTTTCAACATTTCTAGAAATGTGTTATATTAAAATTTAGCAACCTTGATTGAAAAGAGCCAGTGTGGTGTAGTGGTCTGATTGTTGGACTAGGACAGCAGGAGACCAAGGTTTGCATTTCACTCAGCCATGGAAACCCACAGGATGTTCTTGGGTAAGTCACATTCTCCAGTTACTTATGGCAGGTGTCTATGTACTCAGTTTTAGCTGGGCCTTTTACAGGGTTGGCACCACCATCAGACAGAGTGAGGTGATAGTCCCAAGTGCTCCAAGACAGTAGAGGTCACCTCCCAATTGTTCTCATGAACATTGGTTGTTCCACTGTGTAGGAGGACATAAGGTTTATGTTCAGCACACAACCTGTCCTGTGCCCCTAAACTGGCCTGTCTCATCTAAGATGTGGTAGAGAATGATATTCCATTGTCAATGGCGAAATGAGATTCAACTACCAGTCTTAGTTAACTGTTGCACATGAAGTAGGGAAGGAGCATCATCTTATCCGCAAGCAGCAAAATATCTCGAATTAAAAAAAACCATTTTAGGGCAATGATAGAACGTGTCACTGATTCAGAAAGTTAAGAAACTTGTTTACAGGTTTTGGTTTAAGGGGGAGGGGGTTAAGACAAAGAAATATTTCCCTGTCCCAATCAGCCAGTGGGCCAAAATGTTTCACTGACTGTGCTTATGTAATAGGGCAACATCCAACATTCTGTTGTTGGTTACAATGGGACTTTCCCCCCTCCTGTTTCCCACCTGCAGTCCTCTTCACCTGGAATCGACTTGTTCCAGAGGGTTTCCAGTCCACTAAGAATTGGTTTGGGGCATGGGGGGGGGGGTTCTAGTGAAGAGGAGAGAATTCTCCAGAGGTGTGGCTACAGTGGGGCAAAATGAGGGCATTGCCCCCTTCAACTCTGCCAGATAAAGTTTTCCTTCAGTCCCCAAATTTCTAGCATTGTAGAGTGAGAGACTAGAAATCGCTCATCCCTAGAACTCTTAGGGCTCATCTATAAGAGGCAATAAAATGTGGATTGATGTGCAGTAATGCCAATTCTCAGCAGCTTTCATTTGTCTCCACTTTTTTTTCAAGATCGCAGGTGTACTTGTTTGTCGTTCAAATGGGCATGCCTGCGAATCAAGATGGTGGGCACAAGTGAATTACTCACTTTTTTATTGTTACCAGTTGCTGCTTCCGAACAGTATTTTTTAAAGCAAATCCAAGGTGCAGAAATGCAATCTTCTGCTTAAATAAACAGGAAAAATGGTGGGGAAGGCTGTTTTGTCACCTCAGCACACAATCACTAAAGTGAAAATCCAACATGGCAGTTCTGATGTTGCCTTGCCTGCAAGCTCCACCACCTGTGCGCATCCAACCAATCTGCTTTCCATTTCCGCTCTCATCAGGAATGTGCAGCAAAGCAAATTGGTTGTCCCAATGAGAGGGAATGTACATTTCCTTCTGAGATTTTTTTTTTAATATGGGTATTTGGAGCCCCCCCCTTCTGAAAATGGCAAAATGATGTGGGATCACATTGGGACAAAAGGTATTCTCCTCAAATTCTATGAGGAGTATTTTCACTGTTTAGACAAGCTCTTACATTTGCTGTATTCACATTTGTTTCATCACTTTGCCTGTCCCTTTTCTTTGGATGCCCAAACAAACTCATATATTTCTAAATGCTGACATTGTAAATTACTGCAGTGCTAGAAATTTGGGTGTAAAGAAAAAATTCACTGGGGGAGATAGAACTCTTATTTGGGGTATAATGTCCTCATTCCACCACCACTCATGCCTCCCACAGTCACAGCCCAGCCTCCCTACCTATTTCCACCAGATTCTGCTATTGGACATTCACCGCTTGGGTCCTGCTCCTAACATTTCCGGGTAAGGAAGATGTGGACACTGTAAGGATGAACAGTCTTCTCCCATTTGGTTTTGGCTTTTAGCGTATTTTACTCTCCCAAATAACCCTTGCAGTCCTTAAATAAACGTATTCACTCTTCCTAAACTGTTTGCATGAGTTTTGTTTGTTTTTAGTTGATACGTGCTAAATTCACCGACCCATGCAGCTATACTTGCAACTTGTATGAATTATTTAGCCCAATAGGATTAGACAGTGGCATTGTAGAAAGGCAGGTTTACAAGATCATAGAAAAGCCAAAATTTGGGGATGTAAAGTTCTTGAATTTGCTAGCAGGTAAAAATAGCCATATGTGCATGGATGCAAAGTTGTAAATTTCCTGGATTTTTTTCTTTATAAAGGGGATTTCCAATAAAATAAAACAGAAGGCACCAAACTGCAACCATGAATAGACCCAATGTGAATATCTACTGATCACATTAAATCCTGGTGATATATCCTTGATGAGATGCATGATTATGGATGAGGAAAGCAGGAAATGGCAGCTTGCAAGATACAATGTCAGGCTGTACTTTCCTCATGTGAATACCAGTAGTAGGCGCCATGAAACTTTGCTAAACCTTGTTGTGACCCAACTGTCAGACTACAAGGAAGCTAATGGGGAAATATCACTAAATAATCACAAAACATACCCACTAAATGCCCTTCTACATAAGATGCAGGTACAGGGTTTTTGGCTGTAGGCCAAAGGAGAGAACAGCAGGATCAAAGCTAGATTTTATAGGCATATTTAATTATGTATTTCTGGCAAAGCAATAAAAACCTATAATACCTACTCTGTTCACAAAAAGGACATTGTTTTGTCATGGTCTTTCTTGTAAATTCTTTGTGCATGACTCACAGTGTCATTTTACTTGCAATTCTTAGGCAAATGTCAACCCTATGCGGCTGCATGGAAGTGTTATAGAGGTTAATCAAAAGCAAATGTGCATGTTAAAATAATATGTATAATTAAGAGCCATTTTCTCCATAAAATGGAAGTCATAGGATGCTGAGTTCTGAGTTTTCCTGGATAAAATGACCCTTCCAGCCTTTTGCCGAATTGGTCATGCAGAATGTAGCAATACCAGAGGACACATTATTACAGTACTTGTTGTTTTAAGAAAATCTAATATACCTTGGATAGAAAATGGGGTAAACATAGATAAGTGTGCAGTGGTAAGACTCGGAACAGGGAAATCCAGGTTCCAGTCCCTACTAAGCTATGAAACCTATTGGGTGACCTTGGGCTGGTCATTCTCTTATAGCCAAATCTACTTTGCAACATAGGTTTTCCTTGTTTTTTTTTCTGGGCTGTGAGGCCATGTTCTGGAAGAGTTTATTTCTGACGTTTTGCCTGCATCTATGACTGGCATCGTCAGAGAATGGTTGGGTAGGAGTGTGGGGGGGGGGTTATATACTGTGAGCCCCTGTTGGAGAGCATATGTAAATTGGTGTATTTGAATGGCTAGTTTCTGGGTGGAGATATGCAAGGAGGATTAGTGTCTGTTTGGCTAATGGCCAATTATCTGCTGGAAATCCTCCTGTCCCTGGACAGAGTTCATTTGCATGTGTTGAGTTTTGATTTTAGTGTTTTTCAAGACTGGTAGCCAGATTTTGTTTACTTTTAGGGTTTCTTCTTCCCTGTTGAAGTTGTCCAGGTGTTTGTGGATTCCAATAGCTTCTCTGTGCACTCTGTGTTGCGTCCTCTCCTAGCTTATTCAGTCTTCCTCATTAGTAACTTTTGCCATCTTAACTACACTGTGGTGTTGCTTGGCCTCATGTCTCCCAGTTTTCACCTGTGAAATGTTGGCGTGAAGATAAAGGAGAGCATATAGCTTTTTGGAGGAAAGCTGGGTAATAAATACAACTACAGGTATGCCTCAATTAATAGATGTGTTCCCATGCATTACTTCTTTAACAGAAAATTTGGTACCAGAGACAGAAATAGGGAAAGAATAGGGATAGGTTACTGCACAACAAAAACTTCAAAGGGTAAGCATGCTCACCCTGTACAGTTTCAAACTGCTCTCAAATTTCTTAGGGCTCATCTACATGAGCCAGGATATGCCAGTTCCCTACCCATGTATCCTGGCTGCAGATGAGGCCTGTGTTTCCCCCTCAACAAACAGGCCAGAGTCCAGACAGGAATGCCGACCCATCTCTGCCTCTGTCACTGCCACCATTTTCCTTGCCCTCCTGGCATTGAGGAAGCTGGCCACAACATGTGACCAAAGACCCCCTGCTTGTGACCAGCCTGTCGACTGGCAGCTGGAGTGACAGGCTGGCCTGCAGGGAAAAAATAGAGACACATACCATAGAATAGTGCTGGGAAATGTCTAGAAAGCGATCCTTTCTAGGCATCTTCTAGGTCTACCAATGCAACTCTGTGATATGTTTGTACCAAAATCCTTTATTTGAATAGGGTTTGCTACTATCCATGGTTTCTGGTATCTGCGGTAAGTCCAGGAACCAAACCTTGACAGATAAGCAGGGTCTGACTGTACAGTTGTCCCTCTGTGTCCACAGATTTGGTATCCACGGATTTAAGTATTCACAGCTTGAAAATATGCTTTAAAAAATAATAATCCAAAAAGCAAACCTTGATTTTGCCATCTTATAGAAGGGACACCATTTTGCTATGCCATTGCATATAATGGGACTTGAGTATTCACAGATTTTGGTATCCACGGGGGGTCCTGGAACCAAAGCCCAGCAAATACAAAGGGACAACTGTACTATCATATGCACATAATTTTCTGGAAACTCACTGTAGAGTGGCAGCTGATGGCCTGTGGACTGGCACTGCTTCACAGAACACTACTTTGAGCAGCACTGGACTAAGACACATTACAGAGCCTTGGGTGTTCCTCCATCAACAAGCTGTGTTGATGAATCATTCTTATGAGACTAATAAGAATTCTAAGCTCCTAATAGTAAAGTTTAGTTAGCTGATTTTATGCCTCTTTTATTTTAAAAACAGTTCACTGTTCCTGAAATCATCTCTGCTTTAGTCTGTAATAAATACAATGGATTGGAAACCGGAGTTGCTTTACTTCTGTTACCTAGTACTCTACAGTGAACTCGCCACGGGTCAGCGTAAGAGGGGCGCTCCAAAAAAGCGATACAAAGACTCCCTGAAACATCTCAGGCTCAGCCAAATTGATCACCAACAATGGTCCGCCCTGGCCTCACATCAGGAGGCATGGAGACGCACTATCCACAATGCTGCAGCCTTATTTGAGAACTCACGCCGAACAAGTCTTGAAGAGAAACGACAATGCAGAAAGAATCACAACCTGGAAACATCACCCAAGGAGACCTTCTGCTGTGCTTTCTGCAACCGGACTTGTTTATCCCAGATTGGCCTTTTTAGTCATCAGCACGCTTGCAGAAAATGTGGGATGAGTCCTTCCTGAATCTTTGTTTGCAAAGAAAAGCCAGAGAGAGAGAGTACTGAGAACTGGCCTCGCCCTTGAACTTAAATGCTTACATAACATGCCAGTCAGGGTTTTAAGAAATTTAAAGGAATCTATGGAAGAGGTTCTTTCTCCATATATAAAAGTCATAGTCCTGGATATCTGCATGCATCTTGGTTATTAAGTATTGCAAATGACTTATTTAAAAGATGGGTGGTGTCACTCCTATCTTTTTAGTGTAGCCTAGTGGTTCTTAACCTGTGATCCATGGACCACCAGGGAGCCACAATGTCCACACAGGGGGTCCATGAAGGCTTGAAGGCTGCTTGGCCCATCTCCTGCCTGCAGTAGAGTGGCCATGTGAGAGGAGCCAAAGCAAAGGCTGGCTGGCTTGGCCTGCACATTGCCAGCCAATCTGCTCCAGCCACAAACTTGCAGGAAGAAGCAGGAGAAAAGTCTTCCCTCCTCCTCCAGTGCCTCTGAGGGAAGGTTTAATGAATAGTGTAATATTATTATTATTATTATTATTATTATTATCATCATCAAGTATTATTGTTGTTGTTTTAAATCTTCAGTTAAGGCTTGGGGGACCATGGCAGCAAAAGATATTTAAAGGGGTCCCTGGTAAAGAAAAGGTTAAGAGCCACTGGTATAGACTAAAAAGTGTCTTGCAGCTGTCGCTGTTGCTCAAATTTGGAGGTGTAGATATACTGCTCATCATAGTAGATAGCATTGCTTTTAATGGGCTGTTGTATGACTCATTTGTCTATGGTACTCATTTATTAGTTAGATGGGAAAGCCACAACTATTTTACCTTGAAAGATAAGGCATCTGTATCTTTGGAGACTAACTGAAAACTTTCACACCACAGCATGGGAACTATGTGATCTATAGGTGCATGAAATTATCCGTTCTCACATGGGAACTATGTGATCTATAGGTGCATGAAATTATCCCCTGTTTATTTAAGATTTGGGCATAAAGATTTAGCAGTGATAGAGAGTGGGATGAAGATGGAGCCTATAAGCACTTTAGCCAGAGGTGGACACCTTCCAAAGCCCACACCTGCCCTTCCTCAGGACCCCTCTGTCGTACATGCACACCCATACTCTGAAGAAAAAGCCCACACATTTTTATTTATATACTATAACTCATCATGCTCAATAGGATTTATTTTCAAATCAGCAGGCACCAGGATTGCAGCCTTAGTCAGAAGCACACAAGTAAAATTAAAACAGTGTAAAGCTATTGAAAAATAAAGGAGAGAAAACAAAGAATATGTAATTCCAAGCAGATAGCTAGGAAAGGTTGTAGCCAAAAGGCAATGTATGTTAAAGCAAAATGAAGCTAGCATTTCTGATTTGGGTACTGCATTGCAAAATCTTAATTTTAAGTCAAAACAAACATATTAGTTAATTTGATTAATCAAACACATTGTCTTGGATCTCCCATGGTATGTATTTTATTTACAGTTCAGTTTAGCTTTGTCTGTTTCTACTTCTCAGGATGTCTGCTAAGTCCCAGACTATGAGATGATAGTGGCTCTAAATAGGTTGCCTGAAAGGGGAACTGTGAAATTTTGGATGCTCTGTTAAGAGAACAAAAAGGTTTCATCTGCTTTGGAAATATCACTTTGGTTTTAACATAAATCTGTTTTCAAAATGTTACCTCTGAAAGAGCTGGCAGGGAAATAATTTAAAATATTGATTGCTTAGTATGGGGTTAATGAGTTAAACTGCATTACAATAAATGAAGATTATTTGGTGCTCACTAGCTATCATTTCGCTCTTCCTCCACTTCATTAATTTGCACATAATCATTATCTTTCAATATGAGAGCTAGAAATTAACAGCTTGATCCACAAATTAACAGGGGCACCATTTAGGGAAAGCAGGGAGCTTTATTAGTTGCATTAAGATCCTACCTTTCCTCTGCAAACAAAGCTATTTTCTTCTCTATCCTTTATTGTCACAACAACCCTGTGAGGTAGTTCAGGCTGAGAGAGAGAATGACTGAGCCAAGGTCACCTAGAAAATTGTATAGCTCAGTGAGGACAAGAACCTGAATCTCTCAGGTACCAAGATAAGGACTCGACCCCACAAGCTTTGCCAGGATCCCATGGGTGCTGTTCATGCCATTGGCAGTGACTTGGCTTAGAGGGTAGGGTCTTCTAGTATCAGGTGCCTCCATGGGTACACCCCGTACCTTGGAACAGTAGCAATTAATGTGGACCTTTTGTCAATTAGGAAGCAGCAACCATAGCATTTTGGTGTCACAAAAATTGATTCATGTGCTTAAAATGGAATTACTTCTACTGATTTCAGCAAGAATAACACTGCACCTACATATAAGTGGATCCTGATGTGTTTGATGGAATTTAACCCCTGGTGAGTGTACAGAGGATTGCATCATTAATCTGGTTTCAGTTTCTCTGGACTACACAATTCAATACAGGGCCCTTTCACACTATGCAATTACAGTCTGATTATCCCATTTTAACTGCCATGGTTCCATTATATTGAATCCTGGGATCTGCAGTTTAAGGGAGGCTGTTTAGAATTCTCAGACAGAGAGCCATAGTGCCTCATCAAACCACAAGCCTCAGTACTCCATAGGATGTAGCCAGGGCAGTTAAAGTGGTATCATCCCACTATAATTGTGTAGTGTGAAAAGGCCTGTAGTCTGGTATCAATCACAGGGACAGCTCAAGGCATTTTGCTGCCCGAAACAGCAAATATAAAATACAGTTGTCCCTCTGTATCCATGGATTTGATATTCATAGAATCATAGAAATGCAGAGTTGGAAGAGACCACGAGGGCCATCCAGTCCAACCCCCTGCCACGCAGGAAATCAAGATCAAACATGGCTTAAAGAAGTGAGAAAGGAATGGATCCCAGCCTGGGAGATGGGCACGATACTGTTGTTAGTGTTCCTTCAAGTAATTTCCAACTTATGGCAACCCAAAGGCAAACCTATCACGGGGTTCTCTGAGGGCTGAGAGTGTGTGACTTCCCCAAGGCCACCCAGTGGGTTTTCATGGCTGAGCAGAGAGTTGTAAGCCAACAATCAAAACACTACAGCACGCTGGCTCCAAGCGGGATAGAAATCCAATTAATTAATTAATTAAATGGGTAAGGTGCGCCACCAAGACTTTACTGCCTCCCTCCTGCCACTCACATTATCCCTCCAAGCTGGGCCTGGGTGCACTTGCTTAAAATGGATGGAAGGCCTGTTGGGCTTGGAAGCTCCAACATCAACAAAACTGCTAAATTACATCAGATACTGTCATGAAAAGATCCCTTAAGGGCAAGACAGCAAATAAAGCATGACTTCCAAAAAGCAAAGGAGATAAGACAGCAATCTTGCACAAATAAATTGCACAAATATGTCAGACATGAGAAATTAGACAGCATTTCTTTCACCAGGGAGAGGCAGTGTCCATAAGGCAGTGCATGGGTGAGAGAGGAGTGTTCCCTAATGCAACCAGAGAAGGCTGCCTCCACCCAAAACACGGCACAGCTGCACCTCTGTATAAATGTGCCAGCCTCAGTGGAGACAATCAGGGGTAAGCAGCCCCATGGTGTTCACACAATGACAGCTTCTCAGGGGGTCCCCCTATGGCTAAACTCCCTGCTCAGCAGAAAACTAATACATTGGCATGGGATCCTTTCAAAACAAGTGCTTTCTGTGTGGACTCCTTGATGGAGAGGGGGCCATCATGTAATTGCGCTCTAAGGCAGCCAGGGGTTGCATATTCACAGACTTCAGTATTCACGGCTTGAAAATATTTTTAAAAAATAATAATCCAAAAAGTAAACCTTGATTTTCCCATCTTATATAAGGGGCACCATGTTGCTATGCCACTGCATATAATGGGACTTGAGTATTCACGGATTTTGGTATCCACAGGAGGTTCTGGAACCAAACCCCAGCAAATATGAAGGAACAACTGTATTGCTTTCATCAATTTGTGTGGAATAGGGAATGAAGTAGGAGGGTACCAGTTTTATCTTCTGCCTCTGGAAAGGCCAGATTATAAATGGTCCAATTGGTACAGTTGCTCCAGACCACTCCCTGGCTAGGGGACTAGTGCAGAAGGGAAAATGTACACCTTGCTTCCCCTTCTTCCCCAGTCACTTCCTGAGTCTCTCCATTTTTTTGTTATCATCAATATTTTGTGTGGTGCTTTAAAAATGGAATAAAAATGCATGGGACCAGGCTGTTAGCTTTGCTGAAACTGTAGGACTGGAAATGGCTTGATTTGGTGGGATTGCACACTTCTGAGGCAAGAGGCAAGGCTGACAGGAGCAGTGCTACTGGTAGGGTCTCTCACGTCAGACAGGCTTTTGCTGAAGAGCCAGACTAAATGTGCCAAACAGCGAATGTGTGCAGCAGCAGTAGTGGGGGTGGGGGATGACATTGGCAGTGGATCTCTCAGAGACAACCACAGTGGCATCATAGCTAACACTTGCTAGTACTGTGCAGAAGAAGGCACGGTAAACACCTTTTGAATGTCTTTTACCACAAAACCCTATGATGAGACAATACAAAATGAAACAAGAGATAGTGCCAGAATATGACATTCCCAACTTGGAAGGCAGTCAACAAGCTACTGGGGTACAGCAGAGGACAACTGCAAGTAGCGCTGTGGCTACTGATGCAACTGGACACAAGCTGAAAGGACATTTAGCTAGTGACATGCTCAGGGGTGAAAGGAAAATCTGAAGCTGTGCAACACATATTATAGGAACATGGAGTGTGAGAAGCATGAATCAAGGAAAGCTAGACATAATAAAACAAGAAATGCAACTTATAAACATTGCAGTACTTGGGATAAGTGAGCTAAAGTGAACAAGAATGGGACATTTTGAGCCAGATAATTACATGGTGCTTTGCTAAGGACCCATTGCTCTGTGTCCTAGTCTCTGGACAACATTAGGATTGTCAGTGCCATCATATTTCCAATTTCTATGTATGGTTTTGAAAGCTGAACAGTGAAGAAAGTTAATATGAACAAAATCAACCCTTTTGAAATGTGGTGCTGGAGAAGAGTTCTGTGGATACCATGTACTGCTAAAAAGATAAATCAATGGTTCCTAGAGCAAATTAAGCCTGAACTCTCCCTAGAAGCCAAGTTGACCAAACTGAGACTGTCGTTCTTTGGACATATCATGAGAAGACGTGGCTTTTATAAACTATAAACTATAATGTTTGCTAAGGTAGAAAGCAGGAGGAAAAGAGGAAGACTGCATTACAGATGGGTGGACTCAATCAAGGAAGCCCCTTCCCTGAGTCTGTAAGACCCGAGTAGGGCTGTTGAGGACAGGGTGACTTGGAGGTCTCTCATTCACAGCATTGCCATAAGTCAAAGTCAACTTGAAGGCAGTTAACAACAACACAGTTTATTGTGCTGCTGTCATTTGGACATTGTATTTTTATTTATTATTTATTTCTTTGTTGATTTAATTTCTACACCACCATTCCTAGAATAGCTCACACATGTACATCAAGGATGGGTTTCTTTTTGGAGCTGTTCCATGGCCCCAGCTAGGTTCATGTGGTTTCACTGGAGGCATTTGATAAAATGATACCTTCTACCTTCATTCCATGTACAGAAATGGGTGACAATGTGTTTGAATGTTACTGCAACAGAAGTGGTGAGACAGCAACCTCTGTTGTAACTATGGGCAGCAAACTAGCTTGAGGAAGCAGGTCGGGTTCCATACTTCTTCTCTTATGCTGTCCCCAGTTCTCTGTATCTGCCACCTGAGGCAGCTGCTTCACTTTGACTGGCCCTGGTCAATGGCCTTTTTGAGAAATCCTCATGCATCTGTGCTCTTTACCATTCCTTTGCTGTACAGTACAAAAAAGTCCAGTGTGACTGTATTCAACAAAGTGCAGAGTGGTTTGTGATCTGATGTACCCGCCCTCTCCGCATTTTGAACATTTTTGCATTCAGATCGCTCCCTCCTTCATCCTTGTTTTCTGAACCTAAGTTAGAATTCATTTCAGGCAAATATATGGACGATCCCTTAGGAAACTAAAATGTGGCAACTAGTCAGAGATTAAATGAGACTGTATGTTGCTTTCCAAAGTTGCAATTAGACAGTCAACAACTTCACTTGTAAATACCAGACTTTAAAGGATAAAAGGTCAGCGCCTGCTTCCTTCTGTAAAAACGTCTTGAAACAACACAACTTTTTTGCCAATTGTAGGGTGCCCCCCCACCCCAATGGAGCCTATTTAATTGGATGCTTTCCAGCTGCATGCTGTTTTCTTGCCACTATATATTATATGCTTGGGAGTGAATACAGAATTTGATTCTATCCCTATTGGAAGAAGGGGCTGCATAGGCAGCGTACACGCCTGCTCCCCTCAAGAATAAAATGTAGCCCTGAGCAAAGTATCATACTGTATCTGGTACAGAGCTGGGCCAAGGCATTTTGCTATCAGAGGCAAAAGACAAGATGGGGTCCCCTCTGCATTTTCCACTCAAATGCCAGTTGGACTGGCAGTTGCATCTTCCTTCAACACTGGAAATGTTATCACATTTTTCACCACTTCTCAGGAGAACCTTTTGATGCCACCTCCCAGAATCCCCCAGCCACAATGGACAGTTGGGGATACTAGGAAATGTAGTCCAATCCTTACCACCCCCACATACCCTGTATCTGAGCAGCCAGCCCATTGAGTTGGCTATCTTGACTCTTAAGGCAGAAAATCTAACAAGCTGCAATCCTCCTTCCTGACAGTTTAACTTTTAATTTTTAAACCTTTAAAAATTCAATAACATCCACTTCACACTTTTTTAGACCTCAACACAATGAGTGTTCAAAAAATTATATGTTCATGAAATACAATAGGCTCTGTTAAACAGAGGAAATAATGCATTTTTGCTTTACAGCCATTTTAATTTCTGTTCAGAAAATTTCCAGAAACACATGCATTTCCTTATCTGCTTATTCTCACCTCCAGAAACTATAATAGATAACTTCAGGGATTGTTCCAATTGAAATATTTACTTTACTGTAGTATAAACAGAATTCATTTATCTGGAGTGGAATGAAGTCCAATGGTGTCTGCCTACAAATATTCCCACTGATACCATTTCAAATAACATATACTGGTTTTACAAAGCTGATAGTAAAGTGTTTGAGCTAATCTATACCACAATCTTAGTCATGCTACTCAGACAAAAGTCCCATTCCAAACCATAAGCCTTGCACCTGGATAAGTGTTATTGGACTGTACACTTACAGGAAGATGTAGTGGTTGGATTATTGTAAAGAACTGGTTCAAATCCCAGATTTTGTCATGAAGCATAAATGACCTTGGGCCAATGATTTTCTCTTAGCCATCATACTTCAAAGGGTTGTTATGGTGATGAAATGGGGTGGGAGAAGCGTTTGTGCCATCCTGAACTCTTTAGAGGACAGGTGGGGTAAAAGTACAATAAATGTAAACATTTGATGAAGAGAAACATCAGGCCCTTGGGCTGAACTCTCATTCCATTTCCTATGCACCCACCTCTTTCCCATGTCCAGGTTTCATGCTGCATTCTCATCTGCTACTAGATCACAACTGGCATTAAGAGCCACATTGCCTCTGATCCTGGAGGGCAATATATAGCCATCATGACTAGAAGCCACTGACAGCCATAGGCTCCATTAATTTGTCTAATTCTCTTTTAAATCCACTCAAGTTGGTGACCATACATACATCTTGTGACAGTGAGTTCCACAGTTTATCTATACACTGATTGAAGAAGTACTTCTTTTCTCTCTGTTCTCAATCCTCCACCATTCTGCTTCAGTGGATAATCTAAATTCTGGAAACTAGAGAGAGAAATGTCTCCCTATTTTCTCCATATCCACCATCTTTGGGGTTTTCTAATACCCATCCTCTAGGGCAGGGGTGGGAAAACTCTGATTTACACATCCTGACCAAGGAGCAGAGTTAGGAGTTGCAGTCCAAAAACACCTGGAGGTCCAAATATTATCTACAACTGGTCTAGGCATTTTCCATATGGTAGTGATCAGGGTGTGGGGAGGGAACAAGCACATCATACCCACCACCATGAGTTTAGCTACTCCCTCCTTGGTTGGCAGGCATTTGGGCATGGATGTGACACAACAAGCTAAGCATCATTTGCACTCACAAGCCCCCATGAAACACCCTTTGACTGGGGATGCTCTGAAGAAAGGTACAGCTGAGATGACATACTGTATGTATCAGCAAATCAATGCAGAACCTGAAGGGGATTTTTTTTTTAACCAATTAAGGATCATAAACAGAGTCTGATAGTATATTGACCTCTGCAGTTTATTTAATGACACAGAGCTGGGTGGACTCTGGTTTGGAAGCCAGGGTTCCACCTTGAAAAAGGAATTAAACCAACTTGATATTGAATTCTTACAGAAACATGCAGTAGCAGCAACTGAGCAACAAAAGGTTAGGACATGCATATAAATTCACCAGTAAGGAGCAAACAAGAGAGTCAGAATGGTGGAGTGGTTTGAGCATTGGACTATTTATGACTCTGGAAACCAGGATTTGAATCTCTGCTCAGCCATGGAAACCCACTGGGTGACTTTGGGAAAGTCACGCTCTCTCAGCCTTAGAGGAAATAAAGTCAAACTCTCTGTGAACAAATCTTCCTAAGAAAACCCCATGATAAGTTCCCCTTAGGGTCACCATAAGTTGGAAATTACTTTAAGGCACACAACAACAAGAAAAAGCAAATGTTATTTCCAAACTATGTATGTTACACTTGTTCTTTTGATCTTATTTTGGTGTTCTAGGTCTTACTGTATCAGCAGAACATGTCAAGCTGTTTTGGAACATGGCTCAGAATGTTTTTGTACATGTTAACTTGAAATCACTAGCAACTTCAACATTTTCTGCGTCTCAGCAAACTGTTGGCTCTATCTCATTTAGGCTTTATGACCATATTCTGATCTTCCCCCTTCAGACCCCAGAGGTGCCTACAATATACAGTTCCTTTTCTCTGTGCGTGTTCATTGTAACAATGGCCATTTTGCTCACAACATATTTTTGAAAACATCCAAAGGGACAAAGGATGTCAGGACACCTTAAATACCAAGACATTTTTGTGGGGGAATTAGAGTTTCCCTTGTGTTGGAAACTCTAAAAGTCAAATTCCTTTTAACTTCCCTCCAGCAGAGTGGCAGTTTAAGTTTAGAGGTGTGGCTCAAATGCACATTATTTTGCCCTGAACTATATATGACCCAAAAAAAAGGCATGCAGCTTTAGATTAAACAACTCAAGAAACTTAACTTAATGAGGTAGAGGAGAAAGAGTCATCCTGACTCACCGGCTTAGAAAGAGCAGTCAAATCAATATACATAAGAAGTCCAATACAGGTTGCTGTATAGGAAGAGAGTGCGGGGTGCGGGGGAGAGAATGCTTCAGTCTTTTCCAACAGTTTTCCCACCAGTGCTGCTGTTTTCTGTGGGGAAAGAAGATGCTTTGGAAGATGCATGTTGCAGCAGGAATTCTGGAGCCTAAACTAAAGAACACACACAACTTTGTGCCTTAGAGCTAGACACACTGGAGGCCATCTGCTTAAGAGAAATATGCTCCTATTTAAAAGTAAATGTAATAGATAAACTGTTATGCTCTCAAAAGCTGTACATGTTCCTAAACTTGTATACTTCCCTCCAAGTCAAAGTGGAGCCAAAGTAAAATTGCTAGTACATTCAGGCTGCTGACACACTGCAGAAATAATGCAGTTTGACACTGATTTAACTATCATGGCTCCATCCTATGGAATCCTGAGATTTGTAGTTTGTTGCGGCACCAGATCTCTGTGACAGAGAAGGCTAAATATCTCACAAAACTACAAATTGTTGGCAGGTATGAGTCTAAAATTAAAAATGTATTTTAAAAATTCCAGGGATCTAGCCCTTTAAAAAAAAATTAAAAATCTTATTTAAAAGTAAAAACCTTTTCTTTCAAATTCAGGCAGAGCAACACATTGGAATGCAGAGACAGCTCAATTAACATTTAAATGTGTGGTATCATCACCCAATCAATTAGACTCATTAAAAACAACAAAGAAGTCAGTTTAAAAATGCATATCAAAAGTTTACTGAAGGTATATCAATCTTAATCTACATATTCAAACAAACTTAAAAAGGTTCCTAACTAACTAAGAGGATTTAGGGTAAAATAGACTCACTCAGCCTAGAGTGGTGTGGGCTACATGGTGACCTGAAAGGAACTCAAAAACACAACAACAACAACAACAACAACAACAACATGGCTGCAGCTGCATGGAGCCTTAACTTTTAAAAGAACTTAAAGTGTCATAATATTTAAATTAGGTCATGTGATGAATGACCCATTGCTCCAGTTGGCTGAAATTGCCTAGTGAAATAAGAGAAGGGGGACTTGGGAGAACTGATGCATGCAGGGTAAATACCTAAACTGAACTTAGCATGGGAATACACAAGATTGTATTGCATTACAATATCATGATTTCCCCATATACTACACAAATCCCATAATTCAATTGCATTGAGCCATGGCAATTAAAGTGGTATCACACTATAACCATTCTTCATCTGCCTAACTCCACACTTTTTAGTGATCCAATAAGCGTGTTACTCAGCCTTGATTTTTCTTTTCTAGCCCCATCTTGGATTATTTTTCTTATCTAGAAAGCAGGATGGAAGGTGAGGTAGGACTTGTTAGGGATGATCCTAGGGTGATGCTCTAGCGTGGAGGGTTAAAGTCACTTTCCTTGCACTGTAAGCTTGGGTGATGTACCTTTGGATCATTCTCTAAAGTGGGGGGTTGCAAACTCATGAAAAATATTTGAATCAAGCATTGGGTCTCAGTCCAATGAGTATGTCAAATGATTGCCTTTGATGGCCATTAAAATAGGTCCCAGTCAAAATGCGATTGAAGGACAAGCCCCCAAACCACCACAAGCATCCAAATTCCCTTCAAAATGTCTACTAAGAAGGAGTCACAGTGGAAAGCTGATAGTCTCTCAGGTCAGTAAATTTCCTTGGAGAAAACGTGGGGGCTCCTTTTCAGAACTAGCTCACTGTCCAAATGGAGCAGTTTTTCTCCCATCCCTTAACCCCCCACTCTACCCATTGAGTTTAAGCTCAGTGGGAGTGAGGCAATAAATTTACCCCCAGGAAATGGAAGTGGATGCCTCTCCTGAAATTTCTCATTCTCTTGCCTTTTCTTTCTGTGAAGTTGCAGTTTGGCAGTCTTCCTTCTACCATCTCTCTCCCTGTATTAAACTGATGCCTCCAAAGAAACAGCCACAAATGGAACCTGAATCAGTGGGATTGGGTGGGGGGAGGTGAAGAGAAAGGGAAGGAAGAGGAAGATAATCTGGGGGAAGAAAAGGCCCTCCAGTGTCTTGCTTGGTTGCCTACTAACCTTCCAGAGGGATGCCTTGCCCTTAATGTCTGGCTGATTTACAGTGATGCAGGGTCAAAACAAAACCTGCAGGGCCAAAACAAAACCCACCCACCTTGGAAAATGCCTTTTAACCCTGTCAAGGTTTACACTAAAGCAAGCAGCAGAAACTGGGTCCCCTTCCCCAGTTCCCAATAGGATAATAAAATGACCACCCCTAATCATAACTCCTTGGAGCCTATTTTAAATGGACTGTTAAGCTTTATTCAGTTATGACAGAGAGGGAGACAAAAACCTCTCCTTGAATAAGATTATTCTCATTTGGAATAAAGGAACTGGAGGCTTAGAAAAAGAAAAGAGACACATCAAACATCCTTCCTGCCTTGCCCAATTGATAGATGCCAGGTGGTGCCTGAATTTAGGGTCTGGCTGCATTGGGATGGGCAGTCTGCAAGGACCAGGCAGAGCTTTAGCCCTGAGCATCTTTGGCAGGTTTTCATGAGTCCCAGCTCACCTTCTTTGGTGGCCACCCATTGCCCTTCAGATGTTGGTGGACCACAACTCCCATCAACCTTAGCCCGTATAGCCAACAGTGAGGGATGGTGGAAGTTGACACTGGTGGAAGCTGGCTTCTGTGTTAGAAGGGCAATGAATCAGCTCTGACTTTTATTCCAGACATAAAAGGGGATATCCAAGATGCTGGACTTATTGGGGGGAATAAAACCCATGGGACCTTGATATAGAAACCAACAGCACATTGGCTTCAAGTTGCCTCCAACAGTACAGAATCATAGATCTGGAAGCAGCCACAGGGCCAGATAGTCCAACCACTGCCAGTGTAGGAAGACACAGCTAAGGCCATTCAACCTTTGCTTAGAAATCTCCATCAAAGGAGAATCCACCTCTGAGGATTTTTCCCCATTGTCTATCAGCTCTCAGCATCATAGAGTGGCAGCAAGATTTCAAGATTAAACTATATGAGGAGCAGCAGCAATATTTTAAGAGCCTTTATTACAACTACAGTACTTCCCTATGCTTCATGATATCTACAGAAATTTTACCAAAATGAGCCTGTCAGATATAGAAGCTTCTTTCTTTCTTTCTTTCTTTCTTTCTTTCTTTCTTTCTTTCTCACTCTCTCTTAGGAAAATTGGGGTTTGTGCTTTTGACATGCATTATTTCTCAAGGATGCTACAGCAGCAGATTTCTTGGGTAGGCAAGGAAAGGTTGCAGAAGAGTCTCCAGGAGCTAGAACATCTTTGAGATCAATCCCGACTCTACCACTCAATAAACAGGGTAACAGACCATTGAACCACGGAGTAAGGAGGGGTTTCAGGCTGTTTCCAGGCTGGGGATGCTCTGCCTCTTCTTTTAGTCCGATCCTTCACCCACTTTTATGGCCTCCCCTCCAAGCTGAAAGGGGACCCCCTAAATCAGTCTTCCCCAGGGTGGCACCCCTACAGGCCTTTTGGATTACAACGCCCGCTATCCACAGGCATCGGCCACACTGATGGGAGCTGCAGTCCAAGGCACCTAAGTTGGTGCCGCCTCTCTGAAGAACAGGCTGCGAACTCGTTGGGGAAGCCCGGCACAACAGATTTCCAACACAAACGGCTTTTTTTTAAAAAAAAAAAAAATAGAGACAGATTGAGATCGCCTGGAATTCACAGAGTGCTGTTTTGCGTGGCCTTGGCAAAGCCAACGGCTGATCCCTCCAAGAGAAACACAGGTCGGTCCTTAAATTGAACCCTCACACACACACCCCGCCGCCTCGTTTTATCCGGAGTTAGAGCTTGGGGGGCGAAGGGAAGCTCTTTAAGCCCCCCCCCCACCTGCGCTCCTCTGCGTCTTGGGAAGGGGGGCAGGAGATGGCCAGGAAAGGAGGGTCCGAGCCTACAGCTTCTGGCCAGCCCTGCGAAGGCCTCCTCCCGCAGAGGGTCTCTTGGCCCGGTTCCCTCCGAGCAGCCTCTCTCTGGGCCACCCGGAGCTCCTCCCTGGCTCCTCAGCCAAGGGGGAAAGTTGCAAGGAGGCCGGAACCCGGCGCTAGCGGGGCGGCCCCTCCTGCCTCTCTAAACGGCGGCAGGGGGCAGCTGGAGGCGCTCATGGGGCCTGGGGGAGAAAACGAACAACAGAAGGCTCGGAGCAGCCAACGCGCCCTTGGGAAGGGGAGGCCGATGCGTTCCGAGGGCGCATGGATGGAACTCCTTGGGAAGAGGCCTCCGCCCTGCTCAGAGAGAGGCGCTTCGCCCCAAATCCCTTTGGAAAGGACCGGCGGGGAAGGCGGACTCGAGGGGATGCCGGCCCGCTGCGGGCGTTGCTGCTTTGGGGCGACAGAATTGGGACCGACTCGCGGCAATTCGACTCGAATGTAAGCCCCACCTGTCGAAATCCGATTTCTAGTCGCCCGGGGTCCCAGAAATGGAATCGGTGATTTTCCATGCGTTTTCCCCCTCCCCCCAGGCTGTGAGGCCGTGTTCTGGAAGAGTTTATTCCTTGACGTTTCGCCTGCATCTGTGGCTGACATGGTTGCAGATGCAGGCGAAACCTACGAAAGAAACTCTTCCAGAATACGGCCTCAGAGCCCGGGAAAAAACCACGGAAAACGTATGGATGCCGGCCGTGAAAGCCTTCGAGTTCACGTCGAAGCGGTGGTTGTTGGCTAGGAAGGCAACGCTTCTGTCAATCCCATTGATTCAATGGGTCTGCTCTAGCGTAGCGCTAAGCAACGAGATTTCGGTCCCTAGACTCATTGGGCCTGACCCCGAGGAAACGTTTATAGCAAGGATGGGCAACACGCAGCCCTCCGCGTGTTGTTGGATTGCATCTCCCCAAATCCCCCACCATATTGGCTAAGGCAGTTGGGACTTGCAGCCCGACAACGTCTGGAAGAGAGCACATTGCTCCCCTCTGGATTGCAGATTCATTGGGGCGGAATGCCCAGGAAGTAAAACACGGCCACATTTTGTGAGGAAACCCCGCACAACTTGATCTACACGTGATAGTCACCGGTGCACAGTCTTTCTTGCCCAGATTGGGCGTGCTTCTTTTTCTTTGTTCGCTTTAACACTCTTCGAAATGCAGTGGGATAGATGGCACAACCCGAATGAACCAGAGAAAAGGGAATCTCGTCCTTCATTAGGGATCCTAAACACACACACAGACACACACAAACTTGAGCCACGCATCATTATTGGGGGAAAGTATCCCCTAAATCGATCGGGACTGCATCCTTAGAAAGCAGCTCCATTTGCTGCCTCGGTCCCGCCTTTGTCTTCAGGCTAAACCTCGATTGTGGCTGGCGGGAGCCGGGGGGGGGGGGAAGCAAAGGGAAACCCAACCCCTGAACCAAAGGTGGCTTCCAGGGGTTGTTGGACTGCAACTCCCATCATCTTTCACCTCACCATCGGCCGTGCTGACTAGGGGCGATGGCAGCGTTGCCATCCAGCAGCACCTCCTGCTTTAAAGCCTGGTGGCTTGAGGCAAGGTCATCTCCCCTACAGCCGGGAGAGGGGGCAACAACCCTTCCCTTGGGGGGGGGGGCTAAGGCACCTGAGCGGCCCTAAGGAGGGGTTTGGAGACCGGCGCCGCTTTTGCAAGGGGGAGGCTATGTTCTTTCAAGGCTCCTGCGGCTTATGGCCACTATCCTAGGTTTTTGATGGCAAGATGTAGTCAGAGGAGGTTTGTCATAGAGTGAGAGAGTGTGACTTGCCCAAGGTTACTCATAGGTTTCCGTGGACGAGTTGGAATTCGAACCCTGGTCTCCAGAGCCATAGTCCAACCGCTCACATCGCTACACCACGTCGCTTCATCTCGGCCGCATCCTTTGCTCACAAAGTCATGGAGCTGCTTCTGTTCCCTGCCCGCCGCCTCCTGTCTGGGATCTGCCCCTGTGCGCTTTAGCTCTCGCTCGCTCTCTCTCGCTCTCGCTCTCTGCAGACTTGGCGGCCAAGTGGAGAGAGAATCATTTTCGCCATCAAAGTGCTGTCAGCCCTCTCGCGTATGAATGGCTGCGCCCCGGCCTCCTCTTGAAAGCATTACCCTTGACATCCACGCATTGGGAGCGCTATAAAGATATATCGTTGTAATCAAAGCTCTTATAATTGGGTTCTGCGGTTGGGAAGGTTAGCAAGCGGCTGGAGAAGGAGGAGAAGACAGGAAGGCGACCAACTTGTAACTTTCCCCCAAGAAGCGGCGGCGCCTCAGGAGGCCAATCCGCGGAGTCGTGGAGAAAGTACCCCGCGGAAGGCAGGGCGCGGGTGCGGAGTCCACGCCTGGCCTCCTCCGATCGTTAGAAACGGCGCCCGAAGCGATCAGATCAATCACTAGGCGCTGCTGGAATCAGATAATTAAACGGGAAACGACGCTTAACCGTCGCGCTCGCAACATATAGCGAAGTCCAAGGGTTTTAATTGAAGCCACTTTAGTCCTTGATATTTTTATTAGTTAAAAAATAAAAGAACCTGAACCTGAACCCGATCCTAATCACAATGATGCGAAACTGGAAGGAAAAGTCCCGTTTCTTCCAGCACAACTGACTTTCCTTTAAGTATTGTTGCTGAGAATTAATAGCCACTTAATTCAGTGAGGTTTCTACTGTCCTCTAAAGGAAGGGTGCGTGCGTGCGTGCGTGTGTGTGTGTGTGCTGGGTTGCGAGGCGGAAAAGTGAACGAGACTAGTAGGGTTGCAAGGATGTGTCCTCTGCTAACACCGTGGCTTCCAAGCACGATGATCCTCCGGCTCCGAGATTGAAATAAAAGAGTCCAGCCAAGTCAGGACGAGGCAAGAGCTGTCGCCTTGAGGATGCTGAAGGAGGACCACCACAGTGTCCCCGGACACAGAGGCAGCCCACGGCCCCGCAGGACCTTTCGGGATGCATGGAAATACTCCGGAGCCCTGTGGACCGCAAAACACGAACACCCAAAGCCCTTCGCAAGGAGGTGCCTGGAAAGTAATCGCCTGCGTCAAGAGGGGGAGGGCATCCCATCCACATTCATAAAGAAACAGAATGAATCGATTCAGGAATCCCTTCAGTGGGCAAATAGGTGGTTTTTCAGCCCGATGGGTTATAATGGTATTTCTCATCCACGCTATTCAAAGAGGGCCCCATAGACTGACTAGGGGCTAGAATGCTGGACGAAGACTCGGGAATTCTGAGTTTTAGTTCTCCCGGGACAGGAAATTCGCTGAGTGGCCTTGCTGTCATTCTCTGTCATTCAGCTTGAGCTACTTCGCAGGGTTGTTGTGGGGATATAGTGGGAGGGGAGCCATGTGCGCTACCTGGAGCTCATTGGAGAAAAAGTAGGATAGACAAGTAACTGATAAATAAATAATAATTTAACAATCAGTAATTGTTTTGATCATCTTTACACAATCTGGCAAGGCTGCCCCGAGAGCTAATGAGTTTGTCGTGGTTTGAGTGTTGGACTAGAACTTGGGAGGCCAGGGTTCGAAGCCCTGCTCGGGCATGGAAACCCGCTGGGTGACCTTAAGCAAGTCACACACTCTCAGCTTCAGAGGAAAACAACGGCGAACCCCCTCTGAATAAATCTTGCCAAGAAACCCCTGTGATAGGGTCACCATTAATCGAAGGCACACAACAACAAGAAGACTGCCCCAGTGCGTTCCAGATCCGGGGGAGGGAAGGACTGAGAAAACACCAGGTTTCTTCAGGTCACCACGTTCCCCCTCAGACTTCGTGGCTGGGATAAGACTGGATACTTCACTCACACTCTAACAACGCATCCCTACGTTCACTTTCCTTGGAAGAAGTCCTATCACAAGCAATGGGATTTAAATCTGGGTGGATAGGTCCCGGACTGAGATTTAAAGCGGTAAACCTCTACACGCTTACTCTGGAGGATGTTCTGTGGGGCTGAGTGGAGTCCGTCGAGTTTTGCTGGGTCTGGGCGGTACCAGTTCTAGAGCAGAGAGTTCATAATCCGTGGGGGCGCCTCCTCCTCTTCCTCCTCCGTTTAAAACTGCCTCTTCATTCGAGCGGATCAAAAAATTCCTAACAAGGGGAAGAGGATCGCCCCTGTTCCAGACCCTTTGTGTCCCATTTAGTCAAGCTTTCTGTAGGAAACCAGTTGTGAAAGCATGGCCGCGCGTATGGGGAACCCGAGGGAAGTGTTACCTAATGGCATCGTTGAAAAGGTCAAGAAATCAAGGGTCAACAATGCTAAATCCGGATTGATGTGGCTGGTTCCTTGTCCACCTTGCCCTTCTGGGGGGCGGGGGAAGCTGTCTCTTTAGCATCTGATTCAACCGGAGATTTCCAGCGCTCCCGGAGGCGTTGCTGCCGAGGGAAGCCATGGCACAGCCCGGTTGAGTAGGAAAGCCATTCCGTTTGGAAAGCTTAGATTAGGCCCGGCTCCTCGGTTGGGGATTTCCGCGCTTGCGCAGAATGAAGGGAGCCATCCTGGCCTTTGCCTGCCTGCCACCCACCCGCCACTATTTTCCCCTGCACTTTTTTTAGCTGACGAAAACACTCCACTGCCCCGGCGCCGGGATCTCCAAGGGCCCCATGTTACAAGGCTCGGAGTCTTTCCAAGAAACCCTCGGACGTCAATGAGGAAGGAGAGCGCTGGACTCTTTGCGGTGGTTCTTACAACCTTTTCTTTACCAGGGCCCCCCTTTAAATATCTTTTGTTCCCATGGACCCCCAAGACTTAACTCAAGATTTAAAACAACACCAACAACAATAATACAATTACACCATCCATTAACTTTTCCCTCAGAGGCACTGGAGGCGGAGGGAAGATTTTTCTCCTGCTTCTTCCTGCAGGTTTGTGGATTGAATGGCAATGCGCAGGCCAAGCCAGCCTTTGCCTTGGCTCCTGTCACGTGTCTACTCCACTGCAGGGAGGAAGTGGGCCAAGCAGCCTTCAAATTTTCGGGGACCCCTTATGAGGACATCGCCGACTCCTGGGGGGGCCCCGGACCCCAGGTTAAGAACCACTGCTCCATAGCCCTCTTTCTGGACTTTTGCTCACAGAGGTTCCTCACCTTGAAAGAGGTTGACTTTTTGCATGGTCCCTTTGGCTTCCCGAGAACCAGGCAAGGGAGCCATTGGGTTTTCTAGGGTCGTTCCTTCCCCGATGGCCTCTCCTCCCAGTTAACTCCCTTTCCCTTACAATGAGTGAAGGGGAAGGACCAAACTGCACGCTGTTGCTGGCTTCTATCTCTGTGTGTATACCTATGTACAACATGTATACATGTTGTATACTTAGTCCTATATACAACATATATATACAGACGTATCTGCCACATGAATAATTTGTGAAAATCTGATTAATGCGGGGGTTTTTTAAATGTGAGGAAATGCCTTGATATGCCATTTAACTACAACGGGGGGGGGAGATGGGAACTTGTGTGTGTGTGTACAGTACACAGACACTCATAAAGACATTTTTCAAGGCATCGAGTCCCAAGAATTTATCGTTAAATTGAGTAAAGTATGTCTAGAAGAAGAGGAGGAGGAGAATCTAACTGTTTCGGAAAGTTACAGATTCAGTATTTTAGTATACGAAACTGGCTCCCTCCTCCTTCCGTGCCTTGGCCGTTAAAGGAGTCCGTGAGATTTCAGAATATGCCGAATATGATTTCAGGATATTTGGGGAGTGTTCCTCCCTCCTGCTTCATCCCAGATGATGAGGAACAAAGAAGCTCCTGGAAGCAAAGCCATGATGTTACAGCTGGGGAGGGTTTGTTTGGTTTTTGACACTGGGCAAGAGATGCTCGGTAGCCACCTGCTCTTCTCCAGCTAATTTCCTCCTCCTCCATTCCTTAAAAAAAAAAACCAAGCCAGGGGGAACTCCTGGGCCTTCTCTTTAGCTTTGCTCCCTTGTCTCGCAGCTGACTCAACCAGGCTTCCCGTTGCCCAAGGATTTCTTTTGACTGAGGGAAAACTCAATCGTCGACAGAGGAAGCAAGGCCAAGTAACGGGGTCGCAGAACGGCGTGGCCCGTCCCCTAAGAAGCTCAGGAGGGAATGGCTGAAACTCCCACGGAACCGCACGGAGTCCACTTGCCACCCTTACACTCATGAGCGGAGAGCCAATGGCTTGGCCTTTGTTGCTGTTTTTGTTGTGCCTTCAAGTCGATTCCTGCTTATGACGACCCTTGCCTGGGGTCCTTGGCAAGATTTGTTCAGAGGGGGGTGACTGTCCAGAGGGTTTCCATGGCCCAGCGGGGATCCGAGCCCTGGTCTCCAGAGTCTTGGTCCAATGCTCAAACCACTCTGGCTTGACCCTTGAGACTTCCTTAGAATCATAGAGCTGGAAGAGACCATAAAGGCCATCCAGTCCAACCCCCTGCCATGCAGGAACACACAATCAAATCATTACTGACAGATGGCCATCCAGCCTCTGTTTAAAAGCTTTCAAAGAAGGAGACTCCACCATACCCCTTGCTCTTGCCCGAGCTGACGCAGAAGTAACAGCAGGGCTGAAACTGCCCTGACGTTTTCAGTCCCAAAATGTCTTCCTGAAAGTTTGGTTTTGTTCAGTGTCTGCAGCAGCAATAGATAGAAGGCTTGGTGCCAGCCGCGTTTTTTGTGGTGGTGGTGGTGGTGGTGGCGGCGGCGGCAGCGGCAGCGTTCCACTTCACACTCCATATCCTATATAGTAGGTTGGGAGTATGCTGGAGGTGTCGATGGTACTACTTCTGCTGCTGACCTAAATCCTATTGGTGGCCCCAAGCAGAATCGGTCCAGTGAATCATTGGTATTTACCTGTGTGTGACTCACTCTTCGACAATTTGATTCAGTGGGTTTAGGTTCACAGGGACTAGTAGGAATCGGGGCCTATATCAGCAGCCACGGTCATGTTGGTAGTATTAGTACCAGGTGTAGTTTGACTGTTGGACTAGGACTCTGGAGACTAGGGTTCGAATCCCCACTTGGACATGAAAACCCACTGGTTGACCTTGGGCAAGTTACACTCCCTCAGTCTCAGAGGAAGGCCGTCAGAGACCTGTTGGGGTTAACAATCTTTGCATGCATGAACTCCTTGGCAGTTAAAGCGCATGTTCTCTCTAGGAGTTTATGCAAAGGATGTTTATGGCTAATTTCCTGTTTGCATGTTTAGATGCCTCTCCTCTTCCTGGTCATGTAAGCACTTCTTTTGTTCTCTGGGGACAAGCCCAGACAAGCTCCCTTCTTACTAACCTTCCACCATTAAGCATGTTTTTTAAAGTAGCTCTGTGTACTAAAAGATGCTTCTAAGTCCTGAAGCATGTAGATCTTCATGTTTCTTCATCCTATATATCTGAAGATGCTGAACCTATGTATTGACTCTGCACATAAGTAAGTAAACTATCTTTTTATACTTTTAAAAGAAGATTAAGTTTGTTTTTATTTCTCAGCTAGATATATTGTGTGTGGGAGGTGGTGGCTGGCTTAATTTTTCCCCAAAACTTCTGCTAAGAGCAACTCTAACTCTGCTGCTAAGATCACCAAATCTCAAATGTTTTAAAAATCCCAATAAGACCTCCTCTGAAAAAATCTTGCCAAGAAAACCCTGTGAAAAGCTTGTCTTAGGGTTGCCATAAGTCAGAAATGACTTGAAGGCACACAACAACAACAACAACAACAACAACAACAACAACTGTAGATAGAAATACTCTCCCAAATCCCCTCTGTTGTGGTGGAGCCTGTCCTTAAAGGGAAACCATTTCCTTCATGGCAACAGAAATGTTTCCATTGCTGTAGTGTTTCAGAAGGGGTAATAGACAAGCTGACTCTCGCAGAATGATCTGACCTCTTCATAAGGGGGCAGGAGTCCCTGTCTGTTAACATATTTGAGGTCAGTACTGAATCTGGGAAATAAGCTGCCCAAGTAAAGGTTCGTGTTATGGGATCCTGTCTTTAAAAATTTCCAGAAAGGCCTCCCTGCATTCAACAGGATTGGACACTCCAGGATCACTGCCTTTAAGAGATGGTGAGGCTTGTGTTTGGAAACAACCTCCATCTAATGAGCACAAGCCAACAACAAAAGTGAGTCCATAAATCCATAGGCCATTAAATCCATAGGATTTATATGGATTGTGGTTGTATCACCCCATCAAGTTTGCTTTTAGAGATTTAGCCACGACTCACCATTGTCATTAGGCTAAATCCAATTGTTAGTCCAGACTAGAGTAGGTTATGTCAGGGAAAATAAATGTTGTGATTGAAATCTTTGGGCCTCTTTTAGATAATTTTAAGCACCAGGCAAATGCAGCCAGCTAGTCTTGCTAAGAAGTTGTAAATCTGTCAATTGGCACCTGTTTTTCTGTTTTGCCCCTTCAAGGCTAGATAAACAGAAATGGGAATGATTACTTTCATTTTTTCAGAGCAGACTAGATACCTTGAAAGAATTTCATTATAAAAACAGGGGTGGTTTTGGCGCTATTTTCTTGTACGCTCCATCTTTCCCTGTTAGTTTTGAAGAAACCTTTGGAGGACACAGAAGCAGGAATGAATGCTTTCTGATTTTTATTTTGCTTTGTTGATTTTACAATAAAAGCTATGAAAGACTTTAGCTTTTATTGAATTCTTACCAGAGGTACGCAAGTTTTTGCCCAAATCCCATGTCTTTTGCTGAAATTCTGAAACAGTCTCACTGCTTTGCTAAGCAGAGTGGGAGCAGACATCGTATTTTCTACAACAGGTTCATCCAACGAAAAGGGAAAGTGAATGGAGGCTAATCTATGGGCCTACTTTTCTTGAGGCTAAAAAAGTTACTCTAGCCCATTATTTATTATTTCTTTGATTTATTATAGTTACCTGTCTTTTCTCTTAAAAGGTCAATGGTTCTCCCACACACATTCCCTGAGGTATACAAAAAACAAAGGTAGCTGACCAGAGCCATAAGAAAAAATAAAGAAGACTACCATAGTGAGGTAGTACCTTTATTACACAAGTAACCTCAGAAACTAACAAGCACACCTTCCAGACCCCCAGAACAGTTCAGCAGGCCGAACAAAGATGGGGAGGAGAGAGGGGAATGATGGCAGATGCTGAAGTCACAGAGTCTGCATTTTGTTGAATCTTCAGCTGGCATGTGGGTGGAGATAGCAGACCGAGAGGGCGCTTCAAGGTCCCCTGAAGGTTTCAGGTCACATCTTCAAGGAAGGTTATGCTGATACGTTTGTGGTTGTTATGTGCCTTCAAGTTGATTCTGATTTAGGACAATCCTATTGTAGGATTTTATTGGCAAGAAGTATCCAGAGGAGGTTTGCCATTGTAGTTGTGTGCCCTCAAGTAGTTTCCGAATTGTGGCGACTCTAAAGCAAACCTATTATGGGGTTTCTGAGGCTGAGAGAGTGTGACTTGCTCAAGGTCACCCAGTGGGTTTTCTTGGCCAAGCAGGGATTCAAACCCTGGTCTCCAGAGTCACAGTCCAGTGCTCAAATCACTAAACCCCGCTGGCACTATGCTGATGTATAGTGACTTTATTTATTTTATTTAATTATTTACTTTATATCCTGCCTATCTCCAAGGATAGGACCTGGGACAGCTTACATGAGTTACAATACCTAAAATGATGTAGCATCATCATTCTAAAAGCATTAAATCAATCCAATTAAAACATTAATTTGAAATAAAGAAAAACGTATTACATTTTTAAAAAGCACAGCCACTACATCTCCTCCTACTTCCACAAGATAAAGGCTGAAAGCCTGTTTAAATAAGGTCTTTGCCTGCCGGCAGTGGACCAAAGACTTCCATGGCCCTCTCCCTTATCCTCACCTGAACTATACCCAGGAGTGCCCAGCAAATGTCTTGGCTGAGCCAGGATATGAATCTGGCTCATTTGTATCATGGCCATTGTGGCTGGAGATAATGGGGGCTGCAGTCAAAATCTGGAGGGCAACAGGTTGGCGGAGGCTGCCACACTGGATTGTACCTGCTCAGTTTATTCAACTTTTAATTTGAAATAGGATATGGTTACTCATAGGACAGAGTCACTAAATTGTGAGGAATGTAAACCCACAAGAATCCCAAATCGGGTATGGATAATTCCCAGCTGCTTTGGGATTTGCACCCTTTTAATATTCTGTGCATACCTATTCCCACGTGATTTGCTCAGAAATGAGCACCGTTGACTTCCATACTGTGGAAGGGGGTTGTAAAGATTTGCATTTTTTGTAGCTTTGTCTTCAGAGTATCTTGAATCCACCTGAAGACCGTCTCACTCTCAGATGTCCAGAAAGCCCAGCCGAGGCGAAGTCACTGCACTGTTAGGAAGAGGGCCAAGTGGCTCTTAGGTCTAACTTTCAGGCCCACCTTCATCCCAGGCAGGGAAAACAGTACCTCATTGTTAGGAATTTACAACCTTTTCATGCATGGGATTCATGGCAGTTAAATAGTTAAAGTGCATGAAAGGGATGTTTAGGACTAATTTCCTGTTTGCTTGTTTATGACCCCTATGCTCTTCCTATACACAACCCTTTGATTCTTTGTTCTGAGGACCAGCTCAGAACAGAGCTCTTCCCTTCTTCCTTTTACCTTTAAACATGGAGCACATGTTTCTAAGCACTCCATAGCTAATAGCATGTAGATCTTCATTTTTACCCCCTGCTTGCATATATCACGATGATTAACTTGTGTATTTGACATTGCACTAGATCTTTTGTAAGTAAATTACTTTTTATACTTTTAAAGAAGGCTAAGCTTGATTATTTCTTAACTAGAATCTGTGTGTGGGGAGGTGGTAGGCTGGCTTAACTCAGTTCCCTATATAAACACTTCTGCTAAAGCATGATTTAACTCTGCTACTGAGATGACACAATCTCAAATATTTTTAAACTAACAACAGGTTATGGGCCCAGGTATTTTTATCACCCAATAGGTTATTGTGGTGCCAGAGATTTTACCAGAGGTTTTTTTAGGCAGCAGTTAGCCAGATTTTTCAGGCTTTTGTTACTTTTGTATTTTGATAGCATTTGTTTCCACCACCACCCCTGCAAAACACACACTAGCTAGAGAATTTTTTTGAGCTACCTTTTCTTTGAATTGCAAATGAAGCAAGGTTTTTTTGAAAGAAAGGAATATATATGGCCAGAAGACAGATTCTGCTTACTCACGACAATTATTCTCAGTGGAAACATATCCAACACTCATCAGCATCAGTGCATTGCCAGTAGTTTGAAATGCTTCTACTCCTGAGTAAAGGAGCAATGATGTTACTGCTGCCTTTGCAGCTAATCCTGACCCACACACTCATTCTAGAAAACTGCTTGGAAGTATCTTCTACTCAAATAAACTGGAGTTGTTGTTTTGTTCCTTCAAGCCAGATTCTCACTTAGGAGGACCCAAAGGCAAACCCCATGGCCTAGGGTTCTTGTTGTTTTTAAGGATGTACTAAAAGGTTTTCTGTTGCTTTCATCTGAATATGAGTAAGTGTGACTTACCCAAGGCCAGCCAGTGGATTTCCAGGGCTAAGAGGATTGATTTTGTTGAGAATATTGATATTCAGTAGCAGAGTATGAATAAACACACATTCAGTTGAAGGTTTTCTATATAGTTCAACAATTAAGCCAGCCATCCGGTCTCCCCTTTCACACAGACGAGCAAACAAAGAAACACTTCTGAGACTTCATTAGAAGTATATAAAAATCAGTTTACTTATAGTATCTTGTATAAGAAGATTACACAGGCTTAGTACTTGAAGAATATGTATGCAGAGAAGTAAAAATATGAAGTTCTACATGCTATGCACCCTTTATAAAACTCAGTGCTACATCTCTAAAAACACAGTATGTGTTCCCTGTCTGGGCATCTCCTAGGGAAGAATAAAAAAAGAAGAATGGTGACTGAGCTTCCCAGCCTAACAAAGACTTCAAAGAAATCTCTGCACCGGAAGACAGGTTGTAAAAGGCTTTTATAACAAACAGGAAATTATCTATAAACATCTTTTACATGCAACTTAACTCTTTAACTACTGTGTAACAATATACCCATGCATGCTAGGTTGTATTTCCCAACACCCCCTCAACCTGGCATGCATGCCAGTAGCCCCGTCTTGACACACAGTTTCTTGAACCCATCTCTCGGCAGTGGATTAGTCAGGATATCAGCTGTCATTTCATTTGTAGGACAATAGTTCATTTTTATCATGCCTTCTGTTACCAGTTGGCGAACAATGTGATATCACTTTCAGGTAACTTAATACAATTCTGATTGCGTTCAAACACTTGAGTTGGTTTCTCTTGAGTTATTTCAAAATCAATAGACAATTTAACAAGCCATTGCATTTCTCTACATGCTTCTGATGCCAAAATGTACTCCGCCTTAGTGGACAAATGTGTCACAATTTCCTGTTTATGACTGGCCCAAGAGATAGGCCCATTTCCACACAGAAATAAGTAAGTACTTGTTCAGCATGAGTCACTACTATTACCAGCCCATTCAGCATCAGTGAAGCAAACAAGATTTGGGTCTTTGCTAGGTAGTAACTTCAATTGAAAGTCCATAGTGCCCTTTAAGTATCTATCAACTCTTTTCATCACAGTTTAATCTCTTTTGGTTGATTGAGCAACTTTTCTGCTAAGAATTCCTACAGTATAAGCTATATCAGGTCTAGTGTTTGTGGCTAAGTACAGCAGCTTTCCAATTGCTGTTCTGTACATTGTGTTGTTTGGCAAAAGTTCACTTTTCTCACCACTTTTAAGAAAATCTGTGACCATGGGTGTTGCTACACTATATGCATCTTGCATTCCAAGAGTTTCTAAAAGTTCAACCATCTTTTGTCTTTGACTTAGTAGGAAAGAACCATCTTCTTCTCTTTGAATCTGTATGCCTAGGTAGTATGTAGCATTTCCTAGTTCTTTCCATTCAATTTCTTTCTTCAAATTTTGTACAATCTCTTTGTAGTCTTCACCTCTCTGAGTAGCTATGATCAAATCATCAACGTAAGTCAAAATAAAAGTTGAAAGTCCATCTTTGGATCTACTATACAAACATGGGTCTGCTTCTCCTTGTTTGAAGCCTAAACCCTTCATCATTTTATCTAATTTCTCATTCCAGGCTCTAACTACTTGCTTAAGTGCATACAGTCCTTTCTTGAGTTTGCAAACAAGATGTGGTCTATTCTGTTCCACAAAACCTGGTGGTTGTTTCACGTATATTTCTTCTTTGATTTCACCATGTAGGAAGGCTGTTTTCACATCAACATGTCTGACAGTCATTTGTTTAGAAGCAGCTACGCTGAGTCTTATGGTGCTATGTCTCACCACTGGGGCAAAAACTTCATTGTAGTCAACTCCAAATTTCTGTGAAAAATCCTTGAGCAACTAATCTTGCTTTGTAGCATTCCGCTTTACCTTCTGCATCTTGCTTCAACTTGAACACCCATTTGCATCTTATAGATTTCTTCTCTGGTGGGAGTTCAGTAAGTGTCCATGTTCCATTCTTATGCAGTGCTTCTATTTCCTCTTGTGCTGCTCTTTGCCATTGAGCTGCCTCATCTGTAGGCATCTTCTCAATGTCCTCTATTCTTGTGGGTTCTTTGGGTAACACTGATGTTGCAAGGTAGGACAAGCATAGAGGAGGTACACCCCTGTTCAGTATCAGTGAGTATCTGAAAACCTGTTGCGGAACCTGGTCTGTCTCTGCAGTACTGTCCGGTCCAATCATAAGGTCATCTCCATCTGCATCTGCAGGTGTACTTCTTCCTGTGTCCTGCTCAACTGCTGCATCATCCATCTCATGCATTGGTATTGACATTAGAGGTTCAAATTCTGATTCTAGAAGTTCAGACATATCATCTGCCTCTTCTTGCAAAATGTCAAAAGCAATATTTTCCTCTGGTGGGAAGTCTATCACAGTTCCTCTTTTGTCAATTCTGCTAGTTTCATCAAAATAAACCACTTGTCTAGCAGTCACTTGACCAGTCTTTAAGTTCATCACTCTATCAGCTCTGCTTGAAGGTTCATAACCAATCAGAATAGTTGCCTCTGATCTGGCATCTAGCTTATGTCTCCTTTGTTTAGGAATGTAAGCATAAGCTATGCATCCAAATGTTCTAATGTGTTTTGTGTCTGGCTCTTTGCCATGCCACATTTGAAATGGTATCTATGTAGTGCCTTTTGTTGGCAATCTATTTTGCAGATAAGTCGCTGTTGCAAATGCATCGCTCTACAGTCTATACTGGATAGATGGGCTTCAGCTAAAGCATTTTGTAATTTCCACTAGAAATCTCAGTTTTCTCTCAGCTATGCCATTCATTTCTGGTGTATAAGGAATAGTTACGTGCTGTATGCTAAGCTCTTCCAAAAAAGCTTGTGTGTGATTTGAAATGTACTCACCCTGTGAAAGAAAGGCCTTAGGGTATCTCTCAAATCTGTTTCTCACCATGGCAATGTACTTGCAAAGCATCTCATGCGCTTAACTCTTCTCCTTCAGTAGATAGGTGACACAGTACCTTGAAAAGTCATCCACAAAGATTAGAGCATATCTATTTCCTCCAAGTGAGGGTACATTAAATGGAACACACAAATCAGTGTGTATAAGATCCAGAACTCTGGTGGATTTCTTTTCAGTTCTTATATGAAATGAAGGCCTGGTTGCTTTTTGTTCAACACATATTATGCATCTGCTGGCATTGTCATTGCTTTGTGGTTTTACTTTGATACCAATGGCTAAGTTCTAGTCTTGTAGTTAAAGAACGGCTTACTTGTCACGATGTCCAGAACATTTGTGCCATAGGTCTATGCTTGCTTCATCCATGTTGGCTTCATTCACCTTTGCCTGAGTCATATATGCTTGTTGACCTGAAAGACTTAACTCATAGATTCCATTATTCTGAAATGTTTGAGCATACACCATATTTTAATCATATATTTTGCACATTCCTTTCTCAAAAAGTACTGAAAATACTTTATTATCGAGAGCTGATACACTGATCATGTTGCATTACAAACCAGGAATTAATAACACATCTTCTGCCACATGCTGTGTGGTTTGATCTGCAGTGCACAACTTAAAACACATTTTCCATTTCCCTTCTATGGCCAGATTCCATCTATCAGCAACTTGTATAGTTCCACATGTATTATTATTCATTTCAATAAAATTAGCATCATTAAAAGTACTGTGACTTGAGCATCCAGAACCCACGACCCAAATATTTGATTTTGGTGTGTCATAATCAACTGCTAAAATGTTGTTAATTAAAACTTTGTTGTTCATTAAAAGATTTTTCCCATCTTGTAATGCTTGAGGCTTGCTTTTAACAATAGTCTGAGCATTCTACTGCCCCCCTCTGGTTGCTGACAGGCTGATTGTTTTTAGGTGAGCTGCTATTGGTCAAAAGTTGCTTTGGGAATCTACCGTTCTTAGCTAAGTGTCCCCTCCTATTGCAATTAAAGCAGTGAACCTGTGATTGGTTCACGGGAGGAGCCTTCCTTTGTTCACCTGCAACCATGTAATTTGAATCACTTTGGGTTATGGCATGTCTCTCAGTAAGTTCTCTATGATTAAGGCATTCAACATGGAACCTGTTAATAGCCTTGTCAAGCCTTAAGCTCTGTAAGCCTTCCAAGATGGAAACAAAGGAATCAAATTGTCTTCCTAGGATTCCAGTGAAAAAAGCAATGTTTTGTCCCTCATTAGCATTGAAACCATGCACATTTAGTTTTTCAAGAATAGTCATAGATTTGTTTACATGAGCTTCACAATTCTGGCATGAAGTCAGTTTTAAATGTATTAATTCTCTAATATACACTGCTTGGGATTTAGCACAGATAAAGCCATAAACCTCTTGCACTTTCTCTAACAACTGCTTCGTTGAATTGCATTCTCTTATGTAAATTAATTGCTTATCCTTTAAACAATTGAATATTAGATCTTGAGCTATTGCATTCATTTTGTTCCAAATTTCCCATTCATCAACTTCTGAGGGTTTTTCTTTCTCAATGCATTCAACCACATTCTGAGCCATGAGTAAAATCTGCATTTGTTTTCTCCGCAAAGGAAAGTTGGCACGGTTTAAGATTATCTGCCTTCTAGCTAAATGTCCTTCATTTGGAAACATAGAATCATAGAATTGTAGAGTTGGAAGAGACCACAAGGGTCATCCAGTCCAACTTCCCACCATGCAAGAAATTTTCACAATCAAAGCATCCCCAACAGATGGCTATCCAGCTTCTGTTTAAAGACCTCCAAGGAAGGAGACCCTACCATGCTCCAAGGGAGCTTGTTCCACTGCTGAACAGCTCTTTCTGTCAGAAAGTTCCTCCTAATGTTGAGGTGGAATCTCTGTTCCTAAAGCTTGCACCCATTGTTCCGTGTCCTAGTCTCCAGAGCAACAGAAAACAAGCTTGCTCCATCCTCAATGTGGCACCCCTTCAAATACTTAAATAGGGCTATCATATCACCCCCTAACCACTTTTTTTCCAGGCTAAACATACCTAGCTCCCTAAGTCTCTCCTCATAAGGCATGGTTTCCAGACCTTTCACCATTTTAGTCGCCGTTCTCTGGACATGCTCCAATTTGTTAATATCCTTTTTGATCTTGACTTCCTTTTTAATTCAAAACCAAGTAGCTCACAAGAAAAAAAACTCTTTTTTAGCTAGCATGTGATTTGCAAGGGGGAAAACATATGCTTTAAAAATACACTGAAAATAACAAACCCTGAAAAAATTCTGGCTAATTGTTATCATATATTAGAATAACCCTGGACCCATAACCTGTTTGGAATATTGATATTCAGTAGCAGAGTAAAAATAAACACACATTCAGTGGAAGGTTTTCTATATAGATCAACAATTAAGCCAGCCATCCGGTCTCCCCTTTCACACAGACTAGCAAACAAAGAAATATTTCTGAGACTTCATTAGAAGTATATAAAAATCAGTTTACTTACAGTATCTTATGTAAGAAGATTACACAGGCTTAGTACTTGAAGAATGTGTATGCAGAGAAGTAAAAATATGAAGTTCTACATGCTATGCACCCTGTATAGGACTCAGTGCTACATTTCTAAAAACAATGTACATGTGCCCTGTCTGGGTATCTTCCAGGGAAGAAGAAAAAAGAAGAATGGTGACTATTAGGCCCTGTGCAGGCCTAGCCCCAAAAGTTTGGTTCAGGATTCATCACAATGTGCTAGGCCTTGTTTTCTGATGAGAAGGTCAAGGAATAGAGAGAGACAGCGCAGCCTCTAAGATAAGGATGTTTGGGTCCAAGAGCAATTGGCTCCATCTAATTGCCTGAGAACATTTTCCTTCTCACTAGCAAGCTTTGCCCATGAGTTTTGTTTCTCCTCATGTGAAAGTAGAATCCATATAAGGGAGGGGTGGGCTTGAGACATGTGCTGTCTCTCGCTCTCTCTCACTCTCACCAGCATGTGTAGCCTTGGAAGGTAGATAAACTTCTTTTGCTTTTGCCTTCCTTTTTCTATATTGGCTAACCAGAACATCTTTTTGCTTTTGTCTATTTTCTGTTTGCATTAAAAGGTATCCTATTTGAGACCACAATGGCTGCATGGTTATTTCTGTCTGCCTCACTTCCCTCCAAGCCTCCCAACTCAGGGCAGCCTTGCTGGGGTAGAACAGCTCTCAGCCTAACAAAGACTTCAAAGGAATCTGCCCATCTGAAGACAGGTTGTAAAAGGCTCTTGTAACAAACAGGAAATTATCTATAAACATCTCTTACATGCAACTTAACTCTTTAACTGCCATGTAACCATATACCCATGCATGCTAGGTTGTATTTCCCAACAGATTTGAACCCTGGACTTCCAGAATTCTAATCCATCACTCAAACCACTAGATCTTAGTGCACAAATTACTTCATAATCTGGTTAGAGGATACATTGTTATCTGGGGTGAAAGTGATTCATGTGTGTGTGTGAAAGAGAGAGAGAGACCTAGATAGTACAATGGGGAAAAGACATTCCTGAAATGGGTGGGAATTATGTTGTTGAACTTCAACTTCCTGCATTCCTCATCAGGGGCTATGTTGTCTGTGGCTACTGGGACTTGAAGTCCAACAATATCTGAGGGCCTCTGGACTCCCATCACCACTGTGCCTGTATGTCTTGCATATGTGTCCTCAAGACTGTAGACTTATGGCAATACCATGAATGTCATAGAGTTTTCTTAGCCCCTGGTATTCCTTAGCAGTCTCCCATCCAAGTACTAACTATGGCTGCCCCTACTTAGCTTCCAAGGTCAGGCAGGATCTGGTGCCATTAGAGTATTTAGGCTTCTGTATGTCTTACCTACTTGTTAAGAAGGCAATCCTAGACTCGCATATTATGTGGGAATAAGTCCCATGGAACCCAAGGGGGCTTACTTGAAAATAGGCATGATCTGGGATTGCACTGTAAGGGCTCTGATCCTTACAAGGTAAGAGACAAGCTCCACCTGCTTCAGCCCTGCAAGGTGCTGTTGTTTATCAATGTGGGCCTGAATGTTATTGCTTAGTCCCAGCTAGAGTAGACCTATTGGATCAATTCTTATTTATTTATTTATTTATTTATTTCATAACCCCGCTCTTCAGCCACAAGGCTATCAGAGCGACTTACAAATTGTTTTAAGCAATAGCAATTCACACATCTATACCACATTAAGCAGTTTCCAATGTGTATTAGCTAATTGCCCCCACAAGCTGGGTATTCAAGCTGGGTATTCTTGAATAGTGAGTCCACATGTAGACAAATCCCACTACTTCTATGCGTTTTCCTTAGTTGAGGCTGGTTTTAATACAGAAATGGAGGCGTGGGAAGAGGTTTTGACAAATGACAACTTAAAACCCAGTGGATGGATTCTCCCAGCAAGGGAGGAGGAGAGTCAGCGTGGTGTAGCTGTTTGAGTGTTGGACTTTGGAGACCAGGGTTTGAATCCTTCCTCACCCAATGAAAACCCACTGGGTGACGTTGGGCAAGTCTCACTCTCTCAGCCTCAGAGGAAGGCAAAGGCAAGCCCCCTCTGAACAAATCTTGGCAAGAAAATCTTAGGAGAGGGTGGCCTTAAGTTAGAAACGACTGGAAGGCAGACAAGAACAACAAAACGGGAAAAAGCTGCTTCAACGTGCCAGTCAACGCTGCAGGTCAGCCCTTCCTCAAGGCCCGTTTCCACAAGGTGAGTCTTTCAAGGACATCGGTTTCCTCCTCCCGCAAGAAACGGAGAGGGCACCTTCTTCTTTTTCCTTCCCTCCTGGTAGCTTGATCGACCCCTCTCCTTGTCCCCTTCCCGGGAGTCGGGAGGGCAAGCAATCTCACCTTGGCCTCCAAGTCTTCCTCCCATCGTCCTGAGACAGCCCTTCCTCGCCGCCCAGGGCACTGGGGACGGGTTCCAGAGAAGGAGCTGCCTTGCAGCTGCCACAGAGCCAAGAAGAAGCCTAAAGACTCCCACCAGCATCTTTACACTCCCAGAACCCCGGGAGGCGGCCCTGTGATTTCATCAGACTCTGGCCGCCTAACCTGCCCGGGCTGGCTAAGGCGGTGGCGATCTTCAACAGAATATTTGGGGGCAAATCCATTCAAATGCAGTAGGATTTATAAATTAAGCGTTTCAAGAGCGGACTAACGGCAAACCAAGGATTACTTGCGTGGAAACTGGGGTGGGGCGGCTTTTATGATATCCACAAGCCACATCTTCAGATTCCCTCCCCCCCTCCAAAATATATTAACGAAATCATTCCCCTGTAGAGAGTGTTGAAGGCGCTGGGAAGGTCTTGTACAGGAAAGGACAGGATTGGGCCTCCTTCTCATAGACCTTCATAGACCTTCATGAAAGAATTCCTTCATCCCAGCCCTCAATTCTTGGCGGTAATCCAAATCTTGTTAACCAGAAAGAAAGTGTGGGGGAAAGCAGTGGACACTTCCTTCAGAGTAAAGGAAGCCCCACACTCTCAACCTCAAATAACCCATGATAGGCTCACCTTTGGGTGGCCTAAGCTGGAAAACGACTTGAAGGCACACAACAACAAAAACCTGTTTAGGAGAGCAGGGCTGCAATTGTAATCCTAGAGCCAGCGCAAGAACAAATGCCTGAAGTACCAGTGTTTCTCAACCAGGGTTACCTGGAACCCTAGGGTTCCCCAAGAAGTTGTCAGGGCTTCCTCAAGAGACTGTGATTGTGCGGGGGGAGCAATAGCAGTATATAGAATAATGTTTATGCAGGAGTTCCCTGAGACCTGAAAATTATTGCAAGGGTTCCTCCAGGATAAAAAGGTATCCTTTTTATGAATAATAGTGAGGACTTGTTGTTGGGTACCACCATATCGGGAGCATGGCGGAATAAAAATTAGGTGATAAATAACACAGCACAGGACATGGTTCAGGGAGCTAATCACGCAACGACTGTGACCCTTGGGGGAAGCGATCCCACTGCCCCAGGCCAGGGTGTGCTCAGGGTGGGCTACAGCCAGGACTTGTGGAACTTCGGGTGCTCTGCGGATCTCCTTGCGAGTTGTAATCCGAGGATAACGTCCAAGACCGAGGTAGTGGAGACTAGGGTAGTTAGAGGTGTTTTATATGTATTTTTGCCCTTGGTCCCAGTAGCATCCAATCTTTCCCCGCATGCCCCAGGCCGACCCTGCGCGTGACGTGAAATATCCCCCGAGTCTGGTGGGCCTCACTAGTTTTACCCTCCCGCTAAGTAAGTGAGCCCTGGGGGGGTGCCTTTCGCCCTCATTGAGAGTGGGAATGTCACTTGGAAAGTGGTCGCGGAGGCTTGGAAAAGCAGCCCAGGAAAAGGAGGAGGGGAGGGATTCGCTCCCCGCGATGGGAGGGCAGCTTCTCCCCGCCTTCCCTTGGCTTTGGGTAAACAGTGCTGTTCTTCACCCAACTCCTTCCTCGCCTCTCCCCAGATCCCCCCTCTCCCCCACCCCAGCCCGCGGACTCTTTTGGAGCCAAAACGGCTCTTTAATAAAAGGCGGAGGGAGCCGAGACCAGCACCCGCGTCCAAACCTGCTGCTTAATCCAATGAAGGCAATTTCCGAGCGTAATTGCGAACATGTTTTAATGCATATGCATGAAAAAGGATTTTTTTTCCCTGACAGACCGACTTTACATGCTTATGTAATTGATTGAGGCGCTGACCCGCTATTCAAAATGTTATTTGAGAACCATCAGAATGCGTAAACTTGCAAATTGCCCAGCTTGTATCTGAATTAATACCTCATTCATCATCATTATGGGTTGATAAGTTAATTTAACCATTTCATTCTGCCTTAATGAGCTATAGTTAAATTAATGCCACATAATATATGAAAGTAACATTTAAATAGAAGCACTGGGCTGAGACAAACAGAGGCTGCTGCTATTTGGGCTTGAAATAACGTGACATAAATCTTTTCTTCATTACAGGAGCCAGTCTGTTCTACCAGCAGTTATGAAGTATTTATTCATTCGCTTGCTTTTCTGCACTCTCCAAACGCCCCGACCCCCCCACCCCGGCAGGCTCTGAGCCTCCCCCGAAGTTGCTTTGCCAAATAGCATAGGTAAATTATAGGGGCTTGTAAATAATGCCTGAAGATGACTTTATTAAAGGAAAACGGGGGAAAGATAGCGGGGAGGACACCGCCGCCCGAGGAGGGGGGAAGAGATCGCGCCACACAAAAGCGCCGCCGCCAAAGAGACGCGTCCTTGTTTCTCCCAAAGCCGCTCCGAGGCCTGCCTGGGTGGGTCCAGATTTCGTCCAGGCATCCTCTCCTGCCAAGGTGGGGCTGACCCTGTCTCGCCCGGTGGCCAGTGCCCTCCTTCCCTGCCAGAACAGAGGAGGCTTATTCCAACCCAGGTCTCATAGGGTTTATCCCTGGCTGGAATTTCTTTAACAGAGGAAAACGGGCAGAATTCTGACCTAAAAAGAGTGCCTCTGAACATACGCTAAGCACCCTTTTTGCCAAGCACCCCTTCCTCCTCCAGGAGGAAGGTCCTTCCCCGGCGTCAGCATCAGAGGGGCCCTCCCAGTCCTCAGCTTCTGGATGCATCCAAGAGGAAGAGCCACCAGGCAGGAAGGCTGCAAATCTCCCTCTTGTGGATACTGAATTACCTCAAGAATGTGACACCACCCCAAGAAGCGCCTCCCTTAGGGGAGAGCTGCCTACAGAGCAACCCTAAGCATGTCTGCTCAGAAGTAAGGTTGGGCCTAATTTAAG